>WAAF01012074.1:623984-786405 GCA_013400475.1 Tricholaema leucomelas
TCAATGCTGTCCTTGAGTAGCTGGATTGCAGTTCTTCAGGAAGATGAGGAAATTCACACACAAAAACGCTGAAACGTTGAAAGAAGTTGAGCATGAGACATCCGAGGGATTCTGGAGGGAGGTAGAATACCTTAACAAACAAAACGAAGGAATTACCCTAGTCTTTCAGAGGGATGATCACCCTTAATCACTCATCTTTAGTTAAAGCCAGTGGACTTGACTATTTAAGGATGCTGTTGTTTCCTGAGAAAGAAAAAAAACTTTCAAACATGTTCTGTTCTCAGCACCAAGGCCAAAACACTTCATACGCCAAATTTTAAATTGGCCATTTGGTACAAATTTAATTGTGCACTTTGCTTGGAAAGATGGAATAAAAATAGCAAATTCCACTCCTCCCATCCACGTTGCCCATGTTACGAAACAGTGCAGAAATATGCAAGGGTTTTTTATTATTAACAAGTGAGTGACCAGTTTCATGACAAAAAATAAAAGTTCCATTAACTATTCTGAAAGAAAATTATTCTTGCATTCTATGTATATATATGTAGGCATTTCTAAACAAATAACCAATCCAAAACAATAGCCATTGGGCAAGGTAAAGTTCACAATAGAACTTTCAACATAATAACTTACAAAGGGATAATGTTTAAAAAATATGTAACATACTGACAAATGAGTGTTTTGGTAGAAGCTAACAGGACCAGTGCTTCTAAAATGGTTACACACTTTTAAAAGTCCTTATTGCAAAACTCTTCAGTCTTAATATACTGATTTGCAAAGTGTCCATAAACCATTAGTTGTACAAATAATTGACACTCCTAAAAAAAAGCGAAAGCAAATACCAAACATTTATTATATTTCATCCAACCCTACACAATCGAGCATATGATGCCTCACACATTTATAGCAAAGTATTTTGCTCTCTTTTTAATCCTTCTTCTTAAGCATTTTTAGTGTTGTCAGTGACTATGGAAACAAAATTAGGAAGTCTAAAATATTTGCTTTTTTAATACTAGGAACAAATGAGTATATGCGATTTCAAGACATGAATCTTAAATACACTGATTCACTGGCTGCCGTTTGCCAGCTGATTTGCTCAACTGCCTGCATGTACATATGAAACATGCCATAGTTGTGTGGTCAGCCACTTACCACATCCTGGAGGAAATACACACAGGTAAGTTATATTCACAGAATCACACACAGAATGTTAGTGGTTGGAAGGGACCTCAAAAGACCATTTAGTCCAAACGCTGCCTCTCTGGGTAGCCTGTTTCTGCGTTCTGTCACCTTCACACTGAAAAAGTTTTTCCTTATGTTCCCATGAAATCTCCTATGCTCCAGCTTGCATCCATTGCCTCTTGTCCTATCACTGGACAAATGCAAACTGGTTTGTTCTACTGAGAAACTAGGCATGTACATATGGGCAGCTACAGCAGCATGGCTCAGGATGTCACACAACAGCAGTAACTCAACTGTGTTCTCATTTACCAAACTGCATTTGTTTGGCATTCAGACATGCTTTGGCCTTTCCAGTGTTTGTGAATAGTATCTCTTTTTTATCCAGATCTATCTACTACAACTTTATGGAAAAAAAAAAGTCTAATAAATCAATACAAGAGTATACTGGCCTTTTGAGGTCTAAGATTGGATTAGAAAAAAAGAATTAAAAAAAGAGCTCTTCTCCAAAATGCACGGCACACTTGAAAAAGTGGTTCCTACTGCTCCAAGCACCTGAAAAACACTCAAGGTTTTGCGTGTTCTTTTTTATTTGTTTGCTTTTTTATCTATATTTATTTCACTGTACTAACGAAATTAATAAGCTTCCTACTCTGAAGTCTGCATATCTGTAGGCTTTCATAGTCATGTTGATGTGGAGTGGTGAACAAAATCCAAAAATTGTGAGAAAGCATACTTAGTTCTGGGAGAGCTGAGATGGACTAAGGGCAGCAGTGACTCCCAATGTAGGCTGAATTTGAGTTCTTATCTACAGATAAACAGGCCTTGTCCAAGGAACAGAGACAAGTGCAGTGGCTGTAACTCATAGAGGTTCCTGCAAACTATCCAGGTAGCAGTCTGGGATGCAGAGGCAGCAGTGACTTCTATAATGAAGGCACACTGTTGAATTACAACTAAAAGCTTGACAGATTAAAAATGTAAATAGTCTTAACATTAAGTATTCTCACCTCCAGTAAGATGAGAATGCAATTTGGAGTTTATACACTCTCTAGTATTCAAAGTATGGATCCCTAGTTCAAACAAGAATTTCATCAACCTGTTTCTTTATGTTATTCCAATTATCATCTTTGGGATGTTTCATTAGGAATGTTTCATAAAGTACTATTTGTATATCAAGTTGGAAGACAACACAAGACTGATTAATTTGAAACATGATCATATTAGTCCCCCCCCTCAGAAAACTGTGACATATATTTATACACGCACATTTACACATACATTTACATAAATGTACATCTATACATGTAGGATATGTATTTCAAGCAGTTTGCTCAAACACAGTCTCTTCCAAACATCTGACTCAAAAACACTGGTTTAAACAATCAATCAACCAAACAAATAAAAAAACCTTGAGCCACCCCACTTGGGAAGGACAATCACCCCTCTCTGTTGATGGAGTATGACCATCAACCAGGTAAATCAGTCTAAACTGAGTTCTGTTTTGTTGCTTCTAATATCATAAGCTGACGTATCTCTATACTATACTGCAATCTGCAACACAAACATACTCATAGAGTTTAAGAGCATGCATAGCTCACTGGACCTCACTTAGTGAAAGGAAAGGCACCAACACTGCATATGTCCCATGCAAATTCAAGTGCAACACGGAGGAGAAACAGAAATATAACAGGAAAATTTAATGGCTTCAGACTACAGTTGTGATTGTTCATACTATGCACAGTGAATCACATCAAATGCCATTACTTTAATGTTTTCCTAAAATCGCCTTTTCTGCCCTCTTGAACTTTTGTACTTCAACAGCTAGCTCCCAATACCTCAGATACAGCCACATAAGTTTTCCATTTTCACTTCTGTTTCTGTTCAGCAGATTGCTACAGTAGTTATCATGTTTGAAAATATCTTTTAAACCACTTTCCATATGTAGAGACACAGCAACTGGATCAGTTGCTGCTTTAACTAGCAGATTTTTCTCTATTTCTAGTCTCTGGCTTCTGGGTACAACAAAACTGCAGTAGATATCCTGTCTTTCTTTAAGTCCATCTTCAAATTCTTTTAGTAAAATATTGGCTCTCTTTTGCCACTCTTCTTCCTTTAACAAACAACTCTGGTATAAGTCACCTGCTGCTCCTGAGTGTAAAAGGACTTGTTTTTCTCGCTCTAACTTCTCCTGCTCCTGTTCTAGGATCCTTCTTTCTTCTACTAGTTTACGACTTTGGGATACGAGGGCTTCTCGGTAGCTCAATGTTCTGTTGCGTTCCTTTTCAAGCTCCAACTCCAAGTGAGCAACTGTGCGACGATTTTCTGTGATTATATCCCGGTATTTGGCTTCCAGGTCTCTTTGTAAAGATGAGTGTTTTTTACAATATTCCTTTTTTTCTCTTTCTATTTCTTTTTGACATTCTCTGGTCCAGATCCAACCTATCATACATAAATGAGACTTCAAACATCAATATAGCACATATCACGATGGCTAAAATAAACTATAATCATGGATAGGATTATAATAAACCATGACTCCAAAGATGCTATTAAGTGGTAAAAAAATTCGCCTCTATTCACATCCCACAGAATGCATTTCTGTAAGTCCACGTTTCATGGTAAGTCACTTTAAATAATCATGTTTCCATGGAAGTAAAATTTCCCTATGTCTTCTACTGATAATACACAGACTTCTTGGATTGAAGGAAAATAACGTTACGGGAAAACTGGAGGTTTTCAATGTAGGAACTGCATTGAGAACCTTCAATGTCCAGTTAATAAATATCTACCAGTGATTCTCTGTGTTGTTACCTTTGGGTTCTCTAGCATGTATCCACTCTTCTGAGAGAGCTTTGTAAACTGGACATTATTAAATATAGACTCAATTATGTTGTGTGAAAAATAGCCATTGTCTTAATGTTATGAACAGTGTTTACTGCTTATAACATTATAAATTATTAGATCAAAGGAAATCCCCAGATGAGGTCCTATTGTATGTTCACTGCAGGGCTGTACAGACTTCGCCGTGGCTAGCAGGTGCACCGCCCAAGCACAGCCACGCGCGCTTGCTCCCGCGGGGAAGCCTGGGCTCTACTTACGGAAGGCGGCCAAGCCCAGCATAGGGACCAGCAAGGCGTAGTTCCACCTGCTACCTTCATCCCCAGGCTCCCGTCGGTTTGGCAGGATGTTCCAATTGGGAGGGTCATTTAAGTTATTCATGAAGGCACCTTAGATTTACAGGAGAGACAGAGGGCCTTAGCAGTACGTAGTACAGTAGGATCGCTCCCACAGCCACCCTCTCACCAGAACCACAGCTAAGACGGGTATTTTTGCCCGAGACTCTTACACGGCGGACTCGTTATCTGGGAACTTTGAACGGACGTGCTTTCACACAGCGAGGGGCTCCCTGGCCAGATCCGTAACTGTGGACCTCGGCTCGGTCAGAACCGCTCCCCGGCGGGCCTCAGCACTGCTGATGTCACCGCCCAGTCCGTTCCCCGGCCGGCGACACGTTAGGTGGTGTCGCCGCTAACCCGAAGGCCTCCAAGTCCTCACGCTGCACACCCTGCCTCCCTGGCCCAGCCAGCCCAGCACCAGCACAAGCCTGGGGCGAGGGGGCGAGCCCAGCCTTCGGTTGCCGGAACGGGACAGCCACCTACCAGCTCCCGAGCGCAGAACAGCGGAGGACGCTGACACTGACGCTGTCGCTGCCACTTACATGCCGGGCCTGCCCCCTCCCGGGCCGGCCCATTAGCTTGGAGGACAACACAGTAACTAGCCCAAATGTTAATTAAGCCCTCCCGTCATCCGACCCCGTCACGGGACGAGGAGGCCTGCGGATACCCAACCTGGGACTGCCCCTCCCCCACACAATTGGTCTTTCCCGACGAGCTTTGCGGATAGCGGCACCCTCGCGCAGGCGCCTTTGTTCGCACCTCTGGTTCCCTGCGAAATGGCGGCGGCGGTAGGGGCTTCGCGGAGTTTGGCGAAGCGCTGGTTGCGGCTAGCGGCGCGGGCGGTAAGTGTTCGTCCTCGTCTCCCTTTGGCCTTCTCTGCTTTTCTGGTGGCGCCCTGGTGGGAGTGAAACAGTCAGGCCACGGGGCTGGCAAGGAGAAGCTCATTCGGCAGGGTGGCTGGCCGGCTGAATCTAGGGACCCCGCGCGTCTCCTGCCCATCCCCTCAACCATGTTTGGCACGGTCCTGGACTGGTCTTCCCTGCGGCCTGGTGGGCGGCGGTCCGTATTCGGTGTCTCTCCTGTGACCTTGGCAGACGAACACCCGCCTCGGGGCGAAGGGCCGCGGGAGCGGGACTCCCAGGGCTCTATGGGGACGTGTGCCCCTTTGGTAGACTCAATCCCTTTGGTTCTTCTTTTATTTTTTTTCTTCCCCTCTTTCTGATCATGCTTTTTGCTTCTCCGCTCCTGGGACTGGTTACTTGGAGGTAACTGACTCTGGGCATGGCCTCCTGCTTTGGGAAACGAGCGGCGTAGCCTTAGGCTGTGGACAACCTCCCTGAGGGTGGAGGAAGGCGGCGGAGGAAGGCAACGGATGTCTGGGCCCCGAGAAAGGCCCTAGGAAGAGTATGGCAGGTGCAGCACCCCCAAGTAGAAAGCTTACTTTTGTCTTCTGGAGCTGCATGGGAAGTTAGTCTTTGTGTTGCTTAAAGCCGGCTAGCAGTTGTTCGCAGGGCATGCTTCTTAAAAGTTTGACAATTATTTTATAGGCTTTGGTAAAGGCTTGTTTTTTTTCCGAGATGAAGTGAGAGTTTTCAGTTTCCTTCCACTATTTTCACTGTATCCATAATGATCCTACAGTTGGTAAAAATTTATGTGTCCAACTAGGATCCTATAAATACAGCTGTAGCCCCAATCTCAAAAAGGAAATGCAGGAAAGACAATCTACTGACAGGAAGAAGGGCTGAAAGAGTATCAATGTGTTTTAAATGTCAGCAAACTGGCCCTGATTGGACCTTTAAATTCGTAAAGGCTGTAATGTTCACAGTAGAATAGCAGTTGAAGATTAGCGTGATCAGTGTTTACTGCAGATTTAGAGTAGCATCTTTTTCTGATTTGTGGACTGCTACTCAAACTCGTTCTGAAAAAAAAACCACTTAATGGCAACAGAAATTCTTATGTATAGCTTTAACAAAAACGTGTGTATGGATATATACCTGTATGGGTTTAAACAACAGTTCTGAAAACTGTTTTGCAAAAGCTTAGAGATGAGAAGAAAAACAATCTGCTAAACAGTGGTGTCATTTTGCTTTTTTAATTATATATTTCCAGAGTCCTCTGATGTGAAGTACATTCTATAACTCCTTATAGCACCTTCATAATATAAGTATTCTTTGAAAGGTAATTAGTTGTAAGGCATTGTGGTAGAATTCTGACTGGAAATTGTCTCAGGCTGCTTACTTTGAGGGAAGAAAATAAAGACGTAATTTGGTTTTGGGACCATAGTTCCAAAAGGATATCCCATAGTAGCTTGAGCTATGATTGTTAGGTAAGTTCTTTTGCATATAACCTATCAGATAAAATTTTCCTCTGACTTTTGGTGAACTAATCGATCTGATTCTGTTTGTGAAATGTGCACGAAGATTACTAATACAGATATTAAGATGGACATGGAATTGTCCTGGAGCATGGTAACACAGCAGAGTGGAAGAAGGAAAGTATCTGCCTGAAGGAAAGTACTTCTAGAACTTGTTACGAATGGGTGTTAAGACTGATCTCATTTAAAGATGACCGAAAACCGGAAGTATCTTAGCAAGTATGATGACACATTATATTCACTGTTATGCAAGACCATTTCAAGAAACTTGTATAAGGAATGACACAACTAGGTTGAAGAAAATGTACTGTATTTCCGAAATGGGAAAGAGGAGAACATTTGAAGGTGATATGAGAGGAAAGACCTTCTTCTTAACATATTATAGGGTGACTGAACTATGAGTACAAAAGTTGCCAAAAAAGGCCAATACCACTCCAGTTCATTTTAGGACCTATTTCAAATAGGGAAGTGCTGATGTTGCTGCACAGGTCACTAGTACAGCTTTGTGTTGCTGTTCTCATCAATCATCTCAGGTTTTCTGAATGGTGTAAAGAAGGAATAGCAGTTTCCAAGAGATTTGATATTTATACTGTGGAGACTAAAATTCCATCTGTTTTAAGTCATCAGATACTGGGTAGGTTTGAATGGTGAGGAGCATGAATAGTGTGACCAGCAGGACCAGGGAGGTCGTTCTTCTCCTGTACTCAGTGTTCGTTAGACCACAGCTTGAGTACTGTGTCCAGTTCTGGGCCCCTCAATTTAAGAAAGATATTGAGGTGCTTGAACATGTCCAGAGAAGGGCACCAAGGCTGTTGATGGGTCTGGAGCACAGCCCTGTGCAGAGGAGGCTGAGGGAGCTGGAGTTGTTCAGCCTGGAGAAGAGGAGGCTCAGGGGAGACCTCACTGCTGTCTACAGCTACTTGAAAGGAGGTCGTAGCCGAGTGGGGGTTGGTCTCTTTTCCCAGGCACTCAGTGACAGAACAAGAGGACATGATCTCAAACTGCGCCAGGGCAGGTTTAGGCTGGATGTTAGGAAGAAGTTCTACACAGCAAGAGTGATTGCCCATTGGAACCAGCGGCGTGGGGAGGTTGCAGAGTCACTATCGCTGGAGGTGTTTAAGAGGAGGCTGCATGAGGCACTTAGTGTCATGGTTTAGTTAATTAGAAGAGTCAGGTGGTAGGTTGGACTCAATGATCCTAGAGGTCTTCTCCAACCTGGTTAATTCTGTGTTATTCTGTGCATGAGTTCTGCCCCTTGTGATTCATCTGGGTATTAATAAGTGGTTCTAAATTGTTCAGTTGTTAGTAGAGAATGGGAAGAAGAGAAACATCTCTCACTTTAGAAGCGATGATGAGGTGAAACAGCTTTCTCTACCTAATTCTGAGGATTGCTTGGCATGAGAGGTATTTTTTGTTAATTCCTCTGGTTCCCACAAAAAAAAGTCTTTGTTTAGTTATGAACAAAATGCAAGAACACTACAGCATTAATTGTAAGCATATTCTTCTGTCAGTGCAGACTGAGATAGGTCTGAGAGACTGGTTAGTGTTAGTGAAGTAAGTAACAGATAATCTCTGAGACCCTGTTCTTAATATCTGTTTTCTCATCCAGTCAAACCTTTTTTATTTTTTGTTTGTTCTGGATGTAGATATAGAGAAACTGGAATTTCTTTGCATGTAGCTCTAAACTGTGTTGAAGCAATAGTCTTGTGTATGTGCTACCAGTGGTATACAGAAATTTGTGATAAATGTAAGGTAGCTGTGAATGTTGACAATCACAGTATTTCAAATGTGAAAACTTTTTTTTTCTGTAACAGTTGTTTTGTCCTCTTTTCAATAGTGGCCAGCAACATGGCAGACTCTTGCGCGCAACTTACATTTCACAGCTTATGGAAAGAAGAATGCTTCTACGAAGGTTTCTGACTCGGTATGTTTATACTTCTTTATATTTTAAGTAACAGGTTAGATAGTGCATGTAATGCTTGAGAGACATGACAAAAACAGGTTACTGGCTTTTAGGAGATCTTTGTGTTCCTTTACGTAGTGAGATTGAGTTGCTAAAATGTTACTTATCCAAGAGAGTATATATAATATATGTGGTATTTGCTGCAAGAGTCTATTAAGAACGTTAAATGTATATTGCTTGTGTCTAAATGAAACTTGTTTGAAATACTTACAATCACAATGAAACAATTTATGTTTCCAGATTTCTACACAATATCCAGTAGTGGACCATGAATTCGATGCCGTTGTTGTGGGTGCAGGAGGAGCAGGCCTGCGGGCTGCGTTTGGCTTGTCAGAAGCTGGATTTAATACCGCATGTGTTACAAAGCTCTTTCCCACCAGATCTCATACTGTTGCTGCACAGGTGAGAAATGACTTAGAACAAATACTAAAGTAATGCAAAGTAAGGCCTGCTTTCAGAAAGCTGATTTGGATATATGTTTGAACATCATGTTTCAAAGCCCTTCCTTCTATAGATAATGCATATTTAAAGTATTTTGGAAAGAGGCAGATATATGTTTAGATTCTTTTCAGTGCTGTTGCACAACCTTCAGTGTAACTTTACAATTTGCTGTGTTACATAAACCAGAGCAAGATAAGAACTGTTGTGAAACTGATACATTGCACAGATTTTTTTCACAGCCATGTTAAATCTGCGTACTGTATATCTTGTACATCGTGATATAAATGTTATGTGATTCTTAACAGAAATGAGGAAGACCTACTAAAAGAGCACTTCGGTAGTAACCTTGGAAAATACTTTTTTGTTTTCAGGGGGGGATTAATGCTGCTCTGGGAAACATGGAGGATGATAACTGGAGGTGGCATTTTTATGACACAGTGAAAGGGTCTGATTGGTTGGGCGACCAGGATGCCATACACTACATGACTGAGCAAGCCCCAGCTGCGGTGATAGAGGTGAGACTCACTGAAACTGATGTCAGCTCGACAAGCTTCCAGAGATATGTCTTTGCTGGGAACATTATGAAATAATTTGTTGGGTTGTTATGTGGAAGTGTTTCTCATACTTATATTTGGGGTCCATAGCTGGAAAATTATGGGATGCCATTCAGCAGAACTGAAGAAGGAAAAATCTATCAGCGTGCGTTTGGTGGACAGAGTCTTCAGTTTGGAAAAGGAGGACAAGCTCACAGGTGCTGTTGTGTTGCAGACAGGACAGGACACTCGCTGTTACATACTTTGTATGGCAGGGTAAGCAGCTGTGAATTGAACTTGATCTGGGTATTTGTATTTGCAGTTATGGATTTTTTTTTCTGGGTGTGTTTTTTTCTTTTCCTTGGAATTTGGCAGGGGAACCCCTGCACCCCAAAAAAGGCAAAGAACCCCAAGAAAATACCTGTTTCCACATGAATGAGGAATCCAAGAGAGTGATTGATAACAATTCTGAGTTTCCTTCCTTTGTTATAGAGTGCTGAAGGATGTAGCCTAGGTGATGCTTGTTTTTTTTAGCAGGAATGTATTGAAATAGAATAAAATGAAAGATCAGAATTATAATGGCTCTTGTGAAGACATCATATGTTAATTAGCATACACCGTTAACTTTGTAGTCTATAGTAGTTTTTCATGGTTAGTGTTTTTGTGTATGCTAACTGGGCCCAAAGAGAACCTATGTAACTCCTTCCTCCAAACCTTTCTTGAAAAAAATCTGGTACAGCTGCGTTGTGAACCTCTGAAAATGGGGTGCAAGGCAGCACTTTCTTTCACTAGTCTTCAGAGAAGAAACATGGGGAAATGAGGCATGGAGACCTACTGTGCATTTTTGGCATTGCTCTATGGCGAGTAAATGACTGGTATTCCAGTAGTTATGACTTCTACCAACTATAACTAAAGAAAGATTTGATTATTTTAAAACGGTAGTAAGCTTATCTTAAACCTGAAAATATAGCTACCTAGCAGTTAATACTTTTGTTTACTTAATAGCTAGCTAATTGCTCTCCTTCAGGCTGACACTATATATGCTGCTGCAATCAAAGTGCTCAGTGTTGCCAGGCACTGGTGTCTTCCTTTAGTGTGTGAAAGAATGTTTGACTTGACGCCTGCTACTTCTGCTGGTATTCTCGGCTCCTGGAGGTGTACTCCACTTCTATGTGAGAGGTTTAAGCAAAACCTGCTTGTGCATGTATCAAGCTCTACAGCTCACTGAAGTGTTGCCAGATGTAGAGGGAAACAAATCTGTTGACTAGCTATGACTTAGCAGAATTAGCTGGTTGGTAACTACTTGTGTTTCTTTTTTCTAGAATAGATTGCTTGGCACGTTTTAATAAAGGTTTATGAGGCAATGGGTTTTCCTGAGAGTTGGTGAGAGTGATTTGTATCCTGATTGAGCCCATATGCATTGACAGTTTTGAAGAGAGGTTACTTTGATTTCTGCATTTTTCTTAGAGTTTTTTTTTTTGTTTTTTTTTTTCATTTTTTCTGCCAGTCTCTAAGATATGATACAAGCTACTTTGTCGAATATTTTGCCTTGGACCTACTTATGGAAAATGGAGAATGTCGTGGTGTTATTGCCCTTTGCATAGAAGATGGCACTATACATCGTTTTAGAGCAAAGAACACTGTCATTGCCACTGGGTAATGTAATGTTTGTGATGGAATACAGAAACCTGTGTGTTTGTACTTGCATTTCAATCCATAGTGTAGAGGTGACATACTGACTTCAGAAACATAATTTATATATCCATCTTGTCCTGCCTCCTTGGTCAGAATCAGTATAATTGAATTCACTCATTCCCTCTGAGAGAAAGCACATGCTAATTTTGTGGCCAAGTATAAAATTTATTCTGAAGTCTAACTTTGAATTCTAGAGCATCTATGTGGAATATGTAAGAGCAGTCAGTATGTATGGTCCAAATGGTCTTAGATTTTTTTCAGATGTGCTATTTGAAGCAGACATTATTGCATGATTTGCCAGCATGTGTGTGTATCTTGAGGGTTCTGAGGATTTCCTGTAAGAAACCACTTTTTTTCAAAGTCTTGGAGAATATTATAAGATGACAACATTGTAAGTCTAATTGCTGTAGGATGGAATTAGTTGAAAAAAAAGTTACATGTTTATTAGCATGTTATATGCGTTAGTCTTCTGCTGTATATGGCTGTCTCCTTCCTGTTTTGATATGCAAAATATGTATAAACATATCTGTCAAAGACAAGTACTTAGTTTGATCACATAATTTGGCTTTACTAAACCCAAGGCTCTTTTCAGCCTTGTGTACTTTAAGGTACATAAAATATGTGGAGTGATACTTCTGAGACTTTATCCTGTAATTGAGAGTATCGACAGTTCTCAGTAATGTTTGAAGGTGACCTCTTTGTTTTAGGCATAAGAATTAATGTTTATTACCTTATTTTAGACAACTAAGTCTTCATATCTAGGATAGAGACCGTTGTTACATACTGTTTTTTTTTAATAATGCTACTAGTAATAGTTTGAATTAAGGCTAATGATACTTAGTTGAGAGAACTTTCTGAAGTAACTTTTCTCAGGTGCAAAGGCTTCTGATATTAAATGAGCTATCCTTCTTTGGAATTGTTATTCTTTCTGGTTTTTAGACCTAGTGTCACCAGCTGTTTTTCAAAAACAGTTGAGCACAGCAGAGCAATACTAGTTTTGGTGGTGTTTTGTTCTGGTTTTATATTTGTTTCTTTTTGTTGTTTTTTGTTGAACTTGGTACAGGAGGTAGCAAAACTTGGGTATTTTGCTTGTTGAATCTGCTCTGTTTCCACAGTTGTGCAAACAGCATAGTTGAGTGGTGTGTTCCAGTGATTTTATTTTTTTTTCTCTGCTAATTCTGTTAACTTTTGTGTCTTGTAGTGGGTACGGCCGCACTTACTTCAGTTGTACATCTGCTCATACCAGTACGGGTGATGGCACTGCTATGGTCACACGAGCTGGTCTTCCTTGCCAGGACTTGGAATTTGTACAGTTTCACCCTACCGGTATAAAATATGAAATGATGCTTACAACATTGTTTTTGTATGAGTTGGAGAGGTTTTTTTCTGTTGTTCTAAAATGTACTCAATTCAGTTTGCACTTCCTGCAGCACTTCATTAGTGTGTCAGTTGCTTGTGACAGGTGGTTAGACTTGTGTTCATCTGCTTTTGAATATAAATCTGAGAGTAAGGCTTACAATATTAGAAAGGTCTCAGCTACTCTAATTTAAAGATTAGTATGAAATATTTGCAGATGCTGTCTTCATGAAAGGTTTTATGAATTCCAAGTTGAAACTATGTCGTCTTCTAAAATTGCATTTGCTTTTGTCTTCAATATTAAATCTTTTAGTATTTTAGATACAGGAGCAACACAATAGGTGCAAGTATTGAGGAATTATATACTAGAATCCTTTGTAGAAGTAGGTAGTTGAAATCAAGGTCTATATTTAGGACTGATTTTTGTAGCTGAGGATTACTATCTAAGCTGTGGACAAAGTTGTTAGAGATCCAAAGTTTATTTCACTTAGTTAAAGTTTTCCTGGTCAAAAAAGCTTCATTACTTGTGTGGTAATTTTACAGCTTTTGATGTAACTGTCAAGTGTATAAGTGAGTTAGCGTTTTTGTTTTGTGATGACCAGTCATGAAGGCTAACAGATGTAAGTTTTCCTTCTCTAAAGGAAAACTGAGCTTTAGCTTTCCACCCGATGTGAAGCCATCCTTTACTGCCTTAGTACAGGAGGAGGAGGAACAGAGATGGGTAATTTGCCTTGACATAATAAGCTTCTGGTTTACTTAAAAATCTTGAACAAAGTGATTGCTGGAAGTCTACAAAATCGTTGTGAAATTCTCCTTGCATATTGATGATGAGTGCAGGTCTCTTCCAGGTTTAATATATGTAGACACTGTGGATGTTCCAAACCAACTTGCTTACCTTTCAGGAAGAGTGTTCTAAAGGCACAATACTTGATTCTAAGCAGCCTCTGGGGACAGTTCTAGTGGTATGATTAGGGTGGAATAAAAATCTACCTCATAACTTAGCATGCATTATTTTAATAAGACCTTGTTTTCCTGGTCGTCCTGATTATGAAGTCATCTAGAAAATACCTCATTTGATGTTATTTTCTTTCTTGACAGGTATCTATGGGGCTGGCTGCCTTATAACTGAAGGATGTCGTGGAGAAGGAGGTATTCTAATTAACAGTCAGGGTGAAAGATTTATGGAGAGATATGCACCTGTTGCTAAGGATCTGGCTTCCAGGGATGTAGTGTCTCGTTCTATGACCATAGAAATCCGAGAAGGAAGGTTAGTTAAAAACTAATGAAGTTTCAGAGTAAATATTTAATCATACTAGACTGTATAGAATTGTTTTTTGATTAGAAAAAAAATAGAGTCCAAACTTCATATACGCAATCAAACATAGAGTACAGACTCCTGTTTGGAGTCTCTTGTTTGATTTCAGTGCATCTAGAGATGGTTGCTCAAACAATTTTAATGCATGTGCTCTTACTGTAAACAGTGGAAGAGTTTGATCTATTTTGCCTAATTATCTTCACTTACTACGTATTTCTTCAGAGATACAGTGGATTAAAGTCTTAAATATTGTGAGTTGTGGAAAAGAAAGCTGGGAGGTGAAAAAACTGCTTAAGTTCAACAGCCTTTTCAAATATACTAGATATTTTGTCTGATAACATTTGAATTTTTTTCCCCACAAATGAAACAAATTGGATTAGAGATGTTAATGATGTTTTCAGAATTCCTGTTTTGTATTCCAGTGTTGATATTTTGTTTGTTTGTTTATTTTTGGTAGAGGTTGTGGTCCTGAAAAAGACCATGTCTACTTGCAGTTGCACCACTTACCACCACAGCAACTAGCAACCCGTCTCCCAGGAATTTCAGAAACAGCTATGATATTTGCTGGAGTTGATGTCACTAAAGAGCCTATTCCTGTTCTGCCTACTGTGCATTATAATATGGGAGGTATTCCTACTAACTACAAAGGACAGGTAAGTAATACCACTTTTAGTATATATTCATATTTTAATCATAACAAGAAATTATTTTCCAAGTATTAAAGCATTAATTATGTTTTTCATAAAAGTAAGGATGATGAATAATACTAATAATGTTATAATAATCATGTCAGAGTACTTAAAACTCACAATGTGGTTTGTTTATAAAAATAAATCTCATCTGGAGATGGGAGTGCGACGAAACATTTAAAAGGGGGTAAATGTCGTGTATGACAACAATTTTCTGTTTATTAAGTTGAGGATAACCTAATTGAACAAAGGCCAAACTAGCACTCTATTACAACTCAAGTGCATGTATATGAATTATATGTTCATGTAATCTCTATAGTAAATCACATTGCTCCATCTCATACTAGTTAGAAGTCAGGGTGATGGTGTCAGCTGAATTTTTCTGTTTCAGTGTATTATGTTTGTTAATTTTTTAATGTCAATGCTATTTTAATGTTAATTTTTAATGCTTTAGAAATGTGTGCAGATCAGTCTTTCACCATGTGATTTTCTTTTTTGCTGCAGAATTGGGATGAAACAGAGCCATATACTCTTCATAACTAAAGAAATCTTAGGGTTTAGTGCCATCTGTATTTACAAAGTGCTACCATTGAGGACTAAGTTATCTATGGTTTTAGAGTTAGAGAAAACCTTAGATTGCTGTCTTTTAGCCTTATGTGTGCATGGCCTTTGCTAATAAGGAGTTTTCCACTATTAAAAACTGTTTAAGAAATGAGTATTAATTGACTGTATGAAATGATAGGTGATCACACATGTGAACGGTGAGGATAAAGTGGTACCAGGTTTATATGCTTGCGGGGAAGCAGCCTCTGCATCTGTCCACGGTGCAAATCGACTTGGAGCAAACTCTCTTCTGGATTTGGTGGTCTTTGGTCGTGCTTGTGCCCTTACTATTGCTGAGACATGCAAGCCTGGTAAGTCTCACTTTCTTGAAGACATTTGCATTTATGACTTCATTTCTGCCCAGCAAGGAGTTGTTGCTGCCTACTATAAATTCGCAATGCTAGACACATACTCATATTTGTTAGAAAAGGCAGAAACCACTTAGTGGTTTTTATTGATACATTCTTTCTGTGCTCATGATTTATGTTAACATTTGTGGGTTGATCTTCTTAGAACTAGAATTGGGTCAGTGCTGTTGGCAAAAACAGCTGAGTTTTTTCACAAATTAGCAAAACAGAATATTGGAGGTAAAGCCTGACTTCCCTATGTCCTGCACTGCATCTTCTGCGTGAAAATGCAGGCTGTCTTACGCTTGGCCCTTTTGTGTAGTGGAATGCACTGCCACCTCGTTGATTTATGAGATGGATTACACATGCAAGTGATAGGAGAGAGATACTAAATATTGTAAGATTTCCTATATGTGGATTTTCACTGATGAATATTATTTTTAGATATTGTTCCACAGCAGTTACTGAGCTGAGAAGACAAACTATGCCCCCATCCTCTCAACCAAAACAGAATACTGTAAGAGGCAGTTATACTGCTAGAGCATCTGAAATCCAGTAGTAATCTGCTTTCCCGTTGTTTAACATCCAAATTAATAAGATGGTTTGTTTTTACAGTCTAACTGTACAAAATATACTCTAGTGCTGCCTATGAGCTGTGACTTTGAGTAAACATGTATTTAGATACTTCTGACTTCTTTTGAGTTAGAAGTTGCAGAAAGGTTTTTTATTAGTTTGAATGCAAAGCTGTGTGTGAGATTAAATGTGCTGGTAAACTGCTGTGTTTGCGTTGTTACCCAATAAGAAATGGGTTTTGGTATTGGAGGGAAGATGCAGAGCTCATGTGTGACAGCCAAGCTTATTGAGTGGTCCCTTAAAAAGTCCAAGAGAGAGTGGGGAGGGGTTGGGAGTGAGGAAACAAGCAAAGCATAGGAGAAAGGTGGTAAGGAGCCACAAGCTGATTCCATAGTTGAAGAATTGTCATGAAATGCTGTTTTTAGGAAGCAGAATTTAGCAAAATCCACAAATTCCTTACAAAGTGTCACAGGAAAGAATGTGATTCATATATTCCACTTGTATTTTTAAATGTATGGATACTGTTGGTGGGAGATCAAGAGCTATAGTTAACCTGTACATCAGAGGAAGGAAACAGGTACTGTTTTAGTCAAACCTGAGTTTTAATAGTTGCTAGTCTGGGAAACTGTCAGAAACCAAATTCAAGCCTGACCTACTAAACTGACTAAAACCTTTCTTGGTAGGTGAGACTGTACCCTCCATAAAACCAAATGCTGGTGAGGAGTCAGTTGCTAATCTGGATAAATTAAGATTTGCTAATGGAACCATAAGAACTTCAGAAGTGAGACTTAACATGCAGAAGGTAAGCCTAGTGAAACTTGGAAGTGTAAGGTGGGAGAAGCTGCAAGCAGTAGTGACAGTTTGGTCACTTTATGAAGTATGCTTCAGTATTTGCTTTGCCAAAGTAAAAAAGCAGCATGAGAAGTTCAGTCGCAGCAAAGACTATGAGTTTTGTTAGTTTCTTCTTCATGGTTATTACTCTTGAGTAGTTTACTGACTGCAGAATAGAGTGGGGTTTCCTCTGAAACAGAAGAATGTTTCTTCTTCAGGCCACAGACATGTTTAAAGTCAAAACAGCTCTATATCCAGCTCTGTTGGAACTAATGAAATAATGTGGAATACAATGCAAACGCAGTATGTGAAACTGTTTTTGGTTTACTGTTTTGTAGGCAATGCAAAACCATGCTGCTGTATTTCGGACTGGTTCTGTACTCCAGGAAGGATGTGAAAAACTTAGCCAAATTTATAGTGATCTGGCTCATCTAAAGACATTTGACAGAGGTAATTTGAAAGTCACTGAAGATAAGTGTTAGAGTATCTTAAAATTAGGGGATCAAATGAATGTATCAGTGAAGATATGTTCCTTTGAGTGTACTTGAGTCCACCTTGGAGGCACATTAATGAAGAAGAGGCTTGAATAGCTAGCAGACTTTTTTTTCCCTCTTTGAGGGTGGAAAGGAAGGGAAAGCCCTGTTGTTTTGGAAGCTGTGGATCTAACTATCATCTAGACAGATCTTATGATCTGAAATAAGATATGGGGACTGTGTTGTAGGTAAGATATCAAGTGGGCAAGACTCTGATAGAATTTTGTCTCAGTAGTGCACACATGACAAGGATGGCTGGTAGAACTGAATTTTTCTAAGATTGATTACAGTTGTTACAGTGTAAGAATCATTACCGAGCCTTGCCGGCAGTGAGTCTTGGAGAGTACTGTGCAGTACGTAGAGCATTGTCTAGTTTGATTCAAAGTTATCAGCAACAGGATAGAGGAATAACTTGTTTGTAGAACATGTTCCATAGTATTTTAATATTTTACTAGGTATTGTATGGAACACTGACTTGGTAGAGACCCTCGAACTGCAAAACCTGATGCTCTGTGCTCTACAAACCATTTATGGTGCTGAGGCTCGCAAAGAATCCCGGGGTGCTCATGCCAGAGAGGACTATAAGGTAAAAATATTTTCAATGGCCTGCCTGTAGGATTGAATGTCTTTGTTTTCTGTCCTTGGATGAATTACATAGTAATTTATTCAAAGTACAGTCTTCAGAGTCTTGAGTTAGTGTAGGATTTGTTGAAGTCCCATCTGCTCTGTTTTATCTGTTCTTATTTGTTAAAATGACCAATACATGCTCTGTTTGGCAGTGATCTTGAGAGTTGTTCAGTGTGTGCATCTGAATGATTAGAGAGGTGTAAACCAGGAGTATAGTAATAATAATCTTAGGAATGCATAGACAGAGCTTCAAGCAAAATAGTTGCACTATGTAAAAAACATTCCCTTTAAATCCCTTCTCAAAACTCAGTGTTTAAAATTCGATAGTAGTTGCTGGCTATCAGGGGGGACGCTGTGTTACAGTTGTAATTGGAATGCAACTAATTCTGTGTTTGTAAAGTGATTGGCAGATGTAACTTATGGTTTATACTAACCTAATTTTCTCCTTAGTTACGGATAGATGAGTTTGACTATTCTAAGCCACTCCAAGGTCAACAGCGGAAGCCATTTGAAGAGCACTGGAGAAAGCACACTCTTTCCTATGTAGATGTCCCATCTGGGAAGGTATGTTGAGCCTAATACTTAAGGGTCTTTCTCACTGTCAACAGGCAGCTGCTCTCTTAGACAGCTTTTGATATCATGATAATACTGCAAAATCTGATAGAGTTTGGTGTATTTAAAGGGAGGGGAAAAATTGAATGTTTATTCTGCAGTCAAAACAGTAGGCATAACTAGGAGAAATTATTTTTGATCTTTGGGAAGTGGCTGTGATGTTTGACTGGAATTGTTTTTTTCATTATATCGGGTTAGTTCAGAAGCTTCAGAAGCTTGCAACTGCTTTTTTTTTGTTTGTTTTTCTTTCCATCTGGTGATGGCAAAATTTGTTGGTATTTACTGTAAAGTTTTAATGATATTTTGAAGATAGAACTGAAGTCTAAACCTATAGAATGTTTTGATTTTTTTTTTTTTGTGTGTGTTCTATTTCCTAAACTTCTTCATTCCCTGTCCCCAAGTTCCAGCTTCCTTGAATCTAGTTAGAGGACAAATGAGCATACTTCCTGAGGAGCAGCTGGTGATGGAAGGATAGTGGCACAGAACTGTCTCCTGACTGATCCATTGGGTGCTCTATCTCCAAGATTTTCCTAGCTAAAAGAAATAGACACTATCAGATCTTCACTTTTGTCCAAAAAGCCTTTTAACAGTAGTAATCTTCTGATACCACTTTTTGTTACGCATAAGAAATTCAGTCAGTGGTAATTAGCTAGGCTGTGTTGTTTAGATACAAGAGGTTTGTTTTAAAAGTTCTTTTTTTTCACTTTTACTGTAGGTTACCTTGAAATACAGACCTGTGATTGACAGAACTTTGAATGAAGAAGATTGTGCAACTGTCCCACCTGCTATTCGCTCATACTAATAAGTTACTGGCAGTCCTCTCCTGGAGGGATGTTAGTGTACATAAGCATAGCACAAGCAAATAAAATAGTATTGTCGCTGTCAGTTAATGGAAAATACTGACTAAACTTTTTTCCAGCTTGTATTCTGCTGTGGCTTACTGTGCAGTTATGAACATGGAATGAAAGACAGCTTATGTTCTTTCACTAGTCTGTCAGAACTGACGGGGAAAACACAAAATGTGTCTAAAAGTGAGTGGAAGTCTTGTATTTGGATTCATTTGAATATATTGTTTTAAATATACACTTACTGTAATTATATGCATTTCTGTACTTAAAGAAACGCATTGCAGTAGTTTTGAGGCAAGACTGAGATACTGAATTTTATGACATAGGGACTTATAATCAGCAATGATCCTGCTTAATTTTAAGATGAAAAGAAACTGATGCATTAATAATTATTACTTTGTTTTTTTCTGAAGCTATATTTGTACAAATTATCATACTCCTCTTTTATTGAAGGGAACAGGATCCACCTCCAATTACTTCCTCAACAATATATTCTGTTTATGATATAATATTAATAGTTTACCTCTTACTGTATCTGAAAATCTGAAGTTTTTGTGTATTTCCTAGACTGTCTCTCAGACCAACTGAGGGGCACTCTTGCAGAGGACTTACCTAACTGTTAAAGCTTAGCAGACTTGAACTATCTTAACTCAGCAGAGCACTTCTGGCAGCATTTCTGTGAATAGTTCCCAGTTCTTGGAGTACTAGAGTGTAACTATGCAGATTGCAATTGAATGGGGCATTTCTTAATTATTTACATTTGTTTTCTCAACTGCTGAATGGTGTTTGTTGCTGGAAAAAAAAAAGATCGCTGAAAAAACTGTAATGCTGGAATGTTGCTGTTGATGGCTGTAAAAAATGAATACACCATATTTCACTCCAGTAGAGTGTCTGTGCGTTGCATCAGAGTTCAGACTAGACTGGCAGAAATGCAGTACGTGGATGCACCCGTGCATGGCAAGAAGGGACTGTCTCTCGCCTTGGCTTTTTTTTAAAGCAAGAGCCCTCACTGTTGCTAGGGGGAGTTTGGAAATAGCGTTTCATACATCTTTAAAAAGACTGCAATAAAGTAGAGTAAGCCGACGCTCTTCCTTCCATTGACGGTGCTGTTCAGTGCCGTTCCCGTTGTCCTTCGCAGCGCAATCCTGGGGCGAGAGGGCGCCCTTAGCTCGCCCTGCGCAGGCGCCTGTCTCCGGGCCCTGCAGGCTCCTCCCCGCCACGGCGGTGGTTCTCCGTCGGCAGCCGATTGGGGTGATGGAGGCTGTGTGATGATGGACGTCCGCACGGCCCTGACGCTCGTCCGGGGCGGGTGCGCTCGCTCTCCCCTCCCCACGGCCGGCCCCCGAGGTGCTCCCCTGCTGCCGCCGCCATGCACCGCTCACTCCGCGCCTGCAGCCGTCTCGGTTGCTCTGTCGGCCTCCTCGCGCGCCAGCCGCCCCCGCGCGCCGCCGGCCGGTGGGGCACTACGCCGCACGCCGCTATGGTGAGCATCCCGGGCACGGGGGGACGGGACAGCGATGACCTCTAGGCGCCGCCGTGACTCCTCCCCCTGCGCCCGCGGCCCTTCTTCGGCACCGCTCTAGGAGAGGAGGAGCGAGGAGCGGGAACGGCTGCGGCTGCGGTCCGCAGTGTTTCCTTGTGGGGAGAACAGTAACAAAGGGAAAGATGTTGCCGGCGTCCCCGGTCAGGCTTGCACGACCATTTCGCTTCTGCGCAGGCGAGTCTATGGGCCATGTCCCCACCCGGCGCCGTGCAGCCGCGGGCCCAGTTTGGTCCCCGCTCAGGGACGCAGGCGCACCCAGGTTTGCAGTGTCTGCGGTACCCAGGTATGTCGGTGTGCTGCCTGGGGGTGAGATTAGCCTTGAGCGCGGCCGTTAGCTATCAGCTCACGTCCGCGGAGGAAAGCGGGGGGTATCCCACCGGGTAAGCAGGAGAGGTGCCACTGCAGGAGCTGCTGTAGCAGAGCTGTGGCTGCAGCGACTTTTTCTACAGACGTTTCAGGTCCGTTCTCAAAACTGTTGAGGACAAATAAGGGAAAACTGTATCCTCAGAGAAATCTGGAAAGTCTTCGCCTCAAAACGAGAGCACTTAGAGTCTGTGATCTCTGGCAGACATCCTGGGTGGGTGGTCACGTATGATAATTGACTGCCGGGCTGTAAAGTGAGTGGGCCTTGCTCGGTGCACGCAGGTCAATGTAGAAACGAAAATGCCGTTCGCGTAAGGAGCCCCGAGTGTCACTACTGACAGCTTGGGCATTGCATCAAAACGTTAGCCTCGGTGCAGTCTCCGTGAGTTCTCTCCTTAAAACATGGAGGTGATTTAGACTGCGGGGAGAATATCAGCAGAAAGCAGGCCATTTGGAATGTTATTAATTCATTGGGTTGCTAAATTAATAAATGTAATTAGAACGCCAGTTCCCAACCTGCGATACCCATTAGGGTATAGAAAATGGCATTAAAAAGCAAGCTTCCCACTGAATGAATAAACTACATGGTGAGCAGAACCGTCTCAGAAAACCTGTGTCAGCGCAGAGCGTGTAACCTGTAAACCGTTGGCCTGTCAGATGGTTGGTTCCCTTTTTATTTTTCTGTTTGGCATCACCTAAGAAAATCATTACAGCTCATGGTGTTCATTTACTTGTTAAAGACCTGGTATTTCTGAAAGGCTGCACTCTTATGTTAAATTCGTGTATTTGGATCTTAGCTGGTGAGAAAGATTACCTGTCCTGTAAATAGACGTTTTTAATAAACTGGGTTTAAGTAAGAGCAGAAGTTACAACAAAATGACCCTCGGTGAATTTGGAACTAAAGCAGCATGTGAATTTTTACAGGAAAGCTTTGTTTCTATTTCCAAGAAGATTATAAAAAATGTACTAAAAAGTATTATATTTAAAACCCCACCCTACTTTCTGATGGTTGCAGAAAATTTTCAGCAGCCAGATTTGTGTTTTGAAATCCCTCTTGTAGACAAAACCATTTGTACACGTTTTCTAGAGTATGACTGTTGTGGTGTTAACTTGCACAAGAAGTTTCAAATGGAATTGTGGCTGCAGTGGTTCTTCAGCTGAGTCTTGTAAATTATTTGGGCCTGGTTTCTAGTACACTTAAAAATGGATACATTCTTCATCTGCTAAAGAAGAGCAGTTGAGCACAAATTCAATTTTCTGCTGACCTTTACAGATTGGCTTTGACATGCTAAAAATGCTGAGGTTTTGAATTGAAATACATCCAGAAGTTGCCGCATCCTCAAATCAGAATGTAATTTTCCACGGGAAGCAATAGTGCAGTTTTGTCATTTAACTATTTCCAGTGCACCATTATGGTGCAATCCGTTCTGGCTGACTTGTTCCCTGAAAGAAGGTAAAAGTACAGTTATGTTTGCCTAACTGTGTAAGCTTTGGACTGTGAGTCCTTGGGATTTTGGGAGGCCTCTTAAGGAAATATATATAATTTATTTTGTAAATGCGAGGAGCAGTGGTTCTGAGGTGAGACTTCTGTAGCTATGATGTGAATTAAGTGAGCATAGGAGTTTGCCTTGGCTTGTGGCAAGTGCTGGGGAGTAGGGGGTTGCTACCAGGGGTTACTGTTGCACCATTTTGCAGCAGGTTCTGCTTCAGATATGGAAACTGGGACTTTCAGCTCATAAAGCCAGGTACTCAGGAGGGTGAATTCTGTCTAAGCACTGCTGAAAGAATGTTTTTTGCATAAAAATTCAGACAGTTACTTCTATATGCTGCTACATTAGTCTGGAAGTAATGTTAAAGTTTAGTTACTTTTGCTATGTCTAAAAAACATCACCTCTTTTCTGATGTTCCTTCTTACTATATTAATCAAAAATTGCAGTCAACTTAAAGAACCCTACTCTGTTTATTGGGATTTGTGAATATGTAGCATGGAGTTGACTAGGGAAGTAATTGTTTTAAGAACAGGACTTACTTGTTGAAAGGTACTGGTAAAAGAGGTACTGATTCTGTTTATCTTTGTTTCACCATTGTTGATGTTGGAATGATGCAAGTCTGAGGAATTAATTGTGCAACTGCTTTTTCTGTCTAAAAGGTTATGGTAGTTTAATGTTTTTACATTGAGTGTGGATACTTTTACTGGCTGAACCACAAGAGCTGGGCTTGAAACTGAATTGATTTTGTTTATCCAGCTCTGTGGAAGGCTTGATGTTCTCTGCTTACACAAGACATACCAAAACCAAGCATTGCAGAGACCGTACATCTGATCCCCGCTGTTGGAATATTGGAATGCACACCTACAGTAAGACCTGCAAACATCTCCATTAAACGTTTTTGGTAGAGGGATATTAAAGTGGTGACTGTGTTCTGTTTCTTGTTAGCATGTGAATGAATAACATGTGATTAAAATAGGATAAAGAGGATTGAAGAACATAGTGTGGACCCATATGCCATCCCTAAGCTTTTTATTCTTCTGGGATCAGTATCTGGGAGACTGTCAGCCAAAACACTAGGTATATGAAACAGAACAGCAGTGTGAAAGCCAGTCCTTGCTGTTTGCGGGCTGGGCTGCAGTTTCTTTTGAGTCACATGCACCAGCTACTCTGCAAGTGAGACTGGCATGTCTGGTACACGACTGATTGAGTACTTGATGGCAGAGCATCTCCACCTGACTAGAATGCCACTTAGGACAGTAAAAAGGCTGGAATGTCCCCCAAAACTACCACTTGAAGCTTGCCATCTGTGATGATGTGGACCAGGGCAAACCGCTGCAGAAAGTCATTGATGTAGAGGAGCGTGTTCTACCCAGTATTCAGCTGTGCACCTGTCCAAGGAGACTGAGACCCCCAAAGCAAGAAGCAAAAAGAACAGATGAAGAAAGAAGAGGAACAGCCTGACTTGAGAAGTGGATACTTAGTGAAGAGTAAGAGCTATGTAAACATGTATGATGCTTTCCTCTTGTTCTGACCCAGGCTTTCATTTTCACATCAGGATTTTCTGAGTCTGGGGTTTGTCTGTGAGATAACCCAGTTTCTAGTAATGCAGTTTTGAAGACAAAAGAACCAGATCTGCACAAAGGCTTGAGAGCATCAATGAGTAGTGGTGGCACTGGTGATGTTTCTTTTTGTATCCTCTGCTTTTCTTAATAGTTCCTAACATTTGGTTTTCTTTCACTGCATGCAACGCTACACTGACCTATCAAAGCTCTATCAGAGCTTTCCCAAGGATGATTAGGTCAGAGCCTCACGTTATATAGGTATATCTACCCTACCTAGAATGCTGGATTTGTTCTACTCTGTGTATGATAAGAATTACGAAAGACCGACTTCATTTCCTGAAGACTCTGCAAGAAGGTAATCTCCTTTTCTCGGAAAGGGTGAACTCGGGGACAAGGCCTGGGGACAGCCTTAGCTGCAGTGACCACAGTGCACTAGAATTTAAGATACTCAGGGCATCTAGAAGGATGTATTCCAAGCTTATGACCCTTGGACTTCAGGCATGCAGACTTTGATTGCTTCAGAGATCTGCTGGTCAGTATCATGGGACAAAGCTCTAGAGAGGAGGGGCCCAAACATTCTAGGATCACCTTCTCCATGTGCAGAAGCAAAGTATACTGACAAAGAGGAAGGCAAGAAAGAATGTTAGGAGACCTGTCTGAATGAGCAAGGAGCTCCTAGGCACACTGTCACACTAAAAGAAACTGTGCAAGGAGTGGAAGAAAGGACAGCTAGAATGTAAGGAGGCTGTCTGAGCAGCAAGAAACTTGGTTAGAAAAGCTAAAGCTCAGAATGAAATCTAGCCAGGGAGATCAAAGGGAATAGCAAATGTTTCTGTAGGTACATTAATGGCAAAAGGAAGGCTAGGGAAGATGTGGGCCCTTTCAGAAAGGCAGTGGAGAACTGATGACAAGTGATGTGGAGAAGGCTAAGGTTCTCAATAACTTTACCTCAGTCTTCACTTGCAAGTGCTCCAGCCACACTCCTGAAAATACAGAGGATAATGTCAGGGGCTGGAAGAAGGAACTGCCCATTGTGAGTGAAGATCAGGTTCATGACCATCTGAAGAACGTGAGAGTGTGCAAGTCCAGGGCATGCAACAGGATATGTTCACAGGTACTGAGGGAGTTGGTGGATGAGGTTGCTAAACCACTCTCTATTATATTCCAAAAGTCATGGCAGCCCAATGAAGTCCCCACTGCCTGGAAAAGGAGAAACATAACCCCCATTTTCAAGAAAGAGGAAGAAGGATGATCCAGGGAACTAGATATAGGCCACTCAGTCTCACCTCTGTACCCCGTAAGATCATAGAGCAGATCCCTCAGGAGGCATTGCTGAGGCAGAAGAATAATGAAGATGTGATTGGGTAGAAACATCATGGCTTCACTAAGGGTAAATCGTGCCTGACAAACCTGGCAGCCTTCCATGACAAGGTCACAACAGCAATAGTCAAGGGAAGAGCGACTGATGTCATTTATCTGGACCTGAGAAAAGCCTCTGACACTGTCCCACATGACATCCTGATCTCCAAGTTGGTAAAATACGTGTTTGATGGATGGACCACTTGGTGGATAAAGAACTGGCTTTATGGCCACACCTGAAAGTGTCTGTCAATGGGTCCATGTCCAAGTGGAGGCCATCCAGGATCAGTACTGGGGCCAGTCTTGTTTGACATCATCATCGAGGGCAGTGGCACTGAGTGCCCCCTCAGCAAGTTCACTGCTGACATCGAGCTGTGTGATGCGGCTGACACACTGAAGGCAAGTGATCCATCCAGAAGGACTGTGACAGGCTGGAGAGGTCAGCCCATGCCAACCTGAACAAGTTCAAAGGACCAAGTGCAGGGTCCTGCATCTGGGTTGGGGCAATTCTAGGCACTGATATAGGGCCTGGGCAGTGACTGACTTGAGAACAGCCCTGAAGGAAAAAGACTTGAAAGTGTTGGTAGATGAGCCACCAGTGTACACTTGAAGCTCAAAAAGCCAACTGTGTACTGGGTTGCATCCAGAGAAGTGTAGTCAGCACGTTGAAGTTGGTGATTATCTCCCTCTATATTGCTCTCACAAGACCCCACCTGGAGTACTGTGTCCAGTTCTGGAGCATCTATTACAAGAGGGATATGAACGTACTGGAAAGTGTCCAGAGAAGAGCTGAAGCTGCCCTGCTATGAGGAGAGACTGAAGGAGTTAGGGCTGTTCAGGCTGGAGAGGAGAAGGCTCCAAGGTGACCTTATTGTGGCCTTCCAGTGTCTGAAGGGAGCCTACAAGAAAGCTGTAATTGTCAACAACTTAGTACTAGATTAGTCAATTGTTCTCTTTCATTATTTTTGTTACCTGTCTTGTGTGGTGTCAATTTCAAATAGAGGTTGTGTCATGTATCTGCTGCTTGGGTGAATTCTTGCTATGCTAGTTCTTCAGTTTTGTTTTAATAAAATACCAATTCTGTAAATTGTGAGATAAGTCATTTTCAAAAGAGAAGAATTTTGTCAGAATGATGCCAAGGTCTTAAGTCTTGCAGTGCTGCCTATTGTCACTGGGTCTGCTAGGTTACACAGTGCTAATAGCTATGACATTCAGTGAGGCAGGTGCTCAAACTAGAAAAATGTTTTAACTTAAAAATATAATTATTAAAAATACTATTGACTAGCTGTGTGCTTTGGTTTTTTCCTCTCTTTTCCTGCATATTTTGTCTTGACTGTATCTGCTTTCAAAGAGGATACGCTGTTTGCTGTTTATTGTTGTCTGAAATATTTTTCTTTTCCCTTTCCATAGTCTGCTCAAGAGGCTTTTAGGATAGAATATGATACCTTTGGTGAACTAAAGGTCCCAAGTGACAAATACTATGGTGCCCAGACTGTGAGATCTACAATGAACTTCAAGATTGGAGGTGTTTCAGAAAGAATGCCAGTAAGTAATTTAAATATGTGTTAATTTCTTCTCTTTAATTGTATTTTGGATGTGAGAGCAAATAGCTTCTTAGACTTTGCTGGGAATATAAGAGACTTGGAATTTTAATTGAAGTTAGAAATTCCATGGCAATGTATTGTCCTATGTTAGAGACATGTTTT
Organism: Tricholaema leucomelas; assembly: GCA_013400475.1. NCBI lineage: Eukaryota > Metazoa > Chordata > Aves > Piciformes > Lybiidae > Tricholaema lacrymosa > Tricholaema leucomelas. Next base: position 651,703 of record WAAF01012074.1, read on the forward strand.
TGTTCCATTTAAATAAATTGATTGTTGGTTTTGAATAATTACCATGTTGTGTGATTTTTTTGAATAAGAATGATGAATAGCAAAGTATCTTTCATTTTTCTGAAACTGGAATAGCTCATTAGCTGTAGTGTTTTGTAGCTTTTTACTGAGGATGTTTAGTGCAGCATGGGTTGATACCAAGGTATTTTTTCCACGTGTAGCTGTGCGTAGAGCATTAGTGTGCATGGACATTGTTGTGCACTGGCTTTCCATGTACTGAACTGTGTCAGTTTGCTCTCAAAAAGGCTATTTGAGACGTAGTACCAGTTATCCTTTTGTGTTCATTTTAATACATGTCATCTATTTTGTTACACAATTCATACCTGGACTTGGACAGAAGGGATGAGCTGTGTACTGCTTTTCTCTACTGCTTGAATAAATATTACTGTTAATGAGAGCACAGATCATGGGGTCTGATTGCTCTTTGGTTTAGTTGATAATTTACTGCTGGATTTAAGTTCAGGAGTTTGGTTCCTAAAATGGCCTTTGGGGAAAAAAAACCACAACCAAAACCAACCATAGTTTAACTTACTTTTGTGTCTCAGGTTCAAGTTATAAGAGCTTTTGGCATCTTGAAGAGAGCAGCAGCTGAAGTAAATAAAGATTATGGTCTTGACCCAAAGATCGCTGATGCTATCGTTAAGGCAGCAAATGAGGTAAGAACGAACTGTTCAAAATGCTAGAAGTGTCACTGTATTTTTGTTAAGATTTTCACAGGAAGACAGGAAGCTTGGAGGCTAAAGGAAGACTGCTTTAATTTCTCAAATTGATGGAGGAAGGCATTTATTTTTATTGTAACTTTTTTTTTCAGGTTAAGAAATCATTTACTTAATGCTTTACTATTCTAACTTACACTTGCAGAAATGATAGAATGGTCAAATACATTTTGACACTTAGATTATTAAAACAATGTAATTTTTCTCCTCTATTAAGATCAGTCCTTGCAGCCTAGTGTTGACTCTTTGCTGGATTAGGAGAGGGGAATTGAATCTCAGTTCATTCGGCTGATGTGGAGTCTTAACATGCCAAGCAAAGCTTTTTTGTTTTGGTAATGTCCAAACTCTTCAGTAATTACAGCTTGATAATGTGAATACCATCAACACTTTGCGAAGTTTCTCTGTTACTAGTCTTATTTTCACACTTAAGCTTAATAGTAAATCTGTGCTCTTTAAGTGTCACTTCTATAGCTAAAGAGGATGTGGTGCCAAATGACACACAGACAGCTCCTCTTTCTCAGAATATATGCCATCCAAGTGCATGGAGTTGTGAATGACCATTATGTGAGATATGGTAATGCCAGGTGTATTAATGTTGTGTAAATCAGCAGATCTCTAAGCTTTGTTTTACAAAGCTTTGTCATTCTAACCACCTGAAAATTATTTCCATATTTGCAGAAGACTTTTATCCTGTTTCTACCAGCTCTAGCACCGTAAGTCCCAAGAGCTCTGGAGAATTCCAGAACATGTTAGTGTCTTCTTGTTGTTTCTAGAGTTCTGGTTAAAAATGGATTAGATGTTTTGGTGGCTAAATGATTCATGAGTTCTGAAAGTTGTTTAGGCCTCTTTTACTGTGTTACAGAAAACACCCTGACAGCTCTGTCATTTCCCTTACCTCCAAAACGATATTCTGATATAACTTAAAAATATTAAGCAAGGAATCAAGTTACTCTTGAAGGTGGGACCTTTACATCTGTAGGATGAGAAATACATAACATCCTTTCCTGAAAAGCGTGATTCCAGGAGGATTAATCTATCCTAATAACATGGAGATACGTATCTAGGCTCAGAGTTGAGACTACAGATCCTTCTGCTTTGCCTTCTTGACCTTTCTGAGGCTAGTATGTACAGGGGTAGTACTTCAAAGCACAGATTCTGATACTATCACAAACACACATTCAGAAGAATCTCTAAAAGTTGAGGCTCCATAAAATGTAGATCAAACAGGAGAACATTTGTACCTGTTGCTCTGTTTTGATTTGAAATGGTTGTTACAGCCTGCCTACCAAAGATGTAAGTTGGTATAGCTATTTTTGGCTCCTCTGGACCTTGCTGCCATGGGCAATCAGCAAGTCAATACATGTAGGTCTTTTTAAGTACACATGATGATACTTGTATATATGTGTACCATGTCTACAGTTGAGGTACAGTAAAGAGAGTTACAAGTACTTTTTAGGCGTCTCTCAGTTAAAGCCATATAGGTCTTGGGTAGTAGTAGGGAAACCAGCAACCATCTGCCAGCTCATTTTGTTGATACAAAATCTAATGTCTGCAGGTGTAGTAAGTATGGAACTTGCCTGTATGAAGTTTATTTTTTGAGACATTTCATAGTCCAGTTATACTATGGGCTGCATGTGCATGACAGATGGCCTACGGCAAATCAGTCTCTACTCTGGGGGACTGATTCCCTTAAAGAACTGACATGTCTCTAATTCAAATTATTACCTAGTTGTGATTGGTGTTTATGATGAATCTGTGCAGCTGTTGAGTTTGATTTCCTAGGAGAAAGCAGTGCTCTCATGATGAAAAGTTTGTAAACAGTCGAGCAATATCCAGTTTCTGACACTCAAAGGGTGATCATGGCTCAAGGAGACACACAGAACCAAATCCGTTCCCTGATGCACCTTACATGCTTTGATTGCAAAACTACTTTGGATATTTCAGTACCTATCCTAGAAGATATTACTAACCTGAACAAATAACTGTGGAAGGGAAAACAAGTGCATACTTACTACCTCTAGTCCTACCTCTGAGAACTGGGGAGAAGGAACTTGAGAAGGAAGAAAAGGGAGGTGTCTGAGGAAGAGTTCAAGGATGTTGCTAGGTCATGTGGGAAAAAAATTAGAGAGGCAAAATCCCCTTCAGAACTTAGACTGGCCACCACTGTTAAAGGAGAATAAAAAATGTTTCTATAAATATATTAATGGCAAAAGAAGAGGCAAAGACAACCTCCACTCCTTATTAGATGCAGAGGGGAATACGGTAACAAAAGATGAGGAAAAAGGCAGAGGTACTTAACACCTTCTTTGCCTCAATCTTCAATAGTGGGACAGGTTGTCTCTGGGACAGTTGGCCTTCTGAACTGGCAGATGGAGTCAGGGACCAGTGTAGGCCCCATGTAATCCAGAAGGAAGAAGTAAGGGACCTGCTGAGCCACTTGGATCCTCACAAGTCCATGGGACCAGATAGGATCCATCCTAGGGTGCTGAGAGAGCTGGCAGATGAGCTGGCCAAGCTGCTCTTCATCATTTATCAACAGTCCTGGCTCACTGGGGAGGTCCCTGAAGAGTGGAAGCTGACCAATGTGATGCCCATCCACAAGAAGGGCCAGAGAGAGGAACCAGAAATTACATGACCTCAGTGCCAGGCAAGGTCATGGAACAGGTCATCTTGAGCGCCATCACAAAGCACCTACAGGACGGCCAAGGGATCAGGCCCAGCCAGCATGGGTTTAGGAAGGGCAGGTCCTGCTTGACAAACCTGATCTCCTTTTATGATCAGGTTACCTGCCAGATGAATGTGGGCAAGGCTGTGGATGTAGTCTACCTGGACTTCAGCAAAGCTTTTGACACCATCTGCCACAACAAGCTCCTGACAAAGCTGGCAGCTCATGGCTGAAATGGGTTAAGAACTGGCTGGAGGGCCGGGCCCAGAGAGTGGTGTCGAATGGTGCCACATCCAGTTGGCAGCCAGTCACTAGTGGTGTCCTCTAAGGATCAGTGCTGGGCCCAGTCCTGTTCAGTAACTTTACTGATGATCTGGACCAGGAGATTGAGTCCGTCATTAGTAAGTTTGCAGATGACACCAAGCTAGAAGCAGGTGTTGATCTGTTGGAGAGTAGGAGAGCCCTGCAGAGGGACCTTGGCAGGCTGGATGGGTGGGCAGAGGCCAATGGGATGAAATTTAACAAGGTCAAGTGAAGGGTTCTGCACTTTGGCCACAACAACCCCAAGCAGTGCTACAGGCTGGGGACAGAGTGACTGGAGAGCAGCCAGGAAGAAAGGGATCTGGGGATACTGGTAGATAGTAGCTGAAGATGAGCCAGCAGTGTGCCCAGGTGGCCAAGAGGGCCAGTGGCATCCTGGCGTGTATCAGGAACAGTGTGGCCAGTAGGATGAGGGAGGTTATTCTTCCCCTGTACTCAGCACTGCTCAGGCCACACCTTGAGTGCTGTGTCCAGTTCTGGGCTCCTCAATTCAAGAGAGATGGTGAGATACTGGAACATGTCCAGAGAACGGCACCAAAGCTAGTGAGAAAAGCTATGAGGAGAGGCTGAAGGAGTTGGGAGTTTTTAACGTGGAGGAGAGGAGGCTCAGGGGTGACCTCATTCCTGTCTACAACTACCTGAAGGGAGGTTGTAGCCAGGTGGGGGTCAGTCTCTTCTCTCAGGCAAACAGCAATAGAACAAGAGGACACATAGTCTCAAGTTGTGCCAGGGGAGGTATAGGCTGGATGTCAGGAGGAAGTTCTTCACAGAGAAAGTGAGTTCGCATTGGAATGGGCTGCCCAGGGAGGTGGTGGAGTCACCATCCCTGGAGGTGTTCAAGAAAAGCCTGGATGAGGCACTTAGTGCCACGGTCTAGTCGATTGGACAGGGCTGGGTGATAGGTTGAGCTGGATGATCTTGGAGTTCTCTTCCAACCTGGCTGATTCTATGATTCTATGAAAAGTATAGATGTTTTAGGACATTAAAAATCATTGGCAGTGTTGAGGAAACAAGATAAAACTTGAAAGAACTTTAAAAAATATTTTCTTTTTATGACTGTGCTGCATGAAATCAAACACCATACTCCTCTGTTTCAGAATTCAGCATCTTCAAGAAACATAGGAAAAGTGTTTTGCCCTTTTGATATCTGATATTTTATCAAATCCTCAATTATTCTGATATAAGTTGACAATTGTTACATGTATAACATGTAACTATAAACTATATAACTTTATATAACTATAAAGGAGAACATTATTTGCATAAAATGTTCATGTTTATGCCTTTTGTTGTGTGTGGGTTTTTTTGCTGTTTAGTTCTAAAAGAACAACTTTTCTCTCCCCTTTTTCATCCTAGGTAGCTGAAGGAAAACTAAATGATCACTTCCCGTTGGTGGTATGGCAGACTGGGTCTGGAACTCAAACTAATATGAATGTCAATGAAGTCATCAGTAACAGAGCCATTGAGATAATGGGGGGCAAACTGGGGAGCAAAATCCCAGTACATCCGAATGATCACGTTAACAAAAGCCAGGTCATTATACTCACATTGTACTTCCTTAAATATAAAAAAACATTTCTTTAATTGTGAATTTGTAATTTAATTGTAGCCACTGTATAGATTTGAATAAAAAAAGTGTTGTGTACACCTTTGGCCACAATTTCCCAGGTTTTCCGGTTCAAGTGAAATTGAAAATGTTAGTCATTGGCAGTATGAGTTTCTTAGACTAGAAATTTTGATCTTAAGACAGAGGAATTCATGCATGATAGTGGGCAGAGTTTATTTTGGTAACAAACAATGCAGACAGTTGTGAAGAAGTTAAATACACATCTGGTTTCTAAAATTTTACTTACAATTGATAAAGGATTGTAAAGGCTACTTGTATTGTAAAGGATACTTACAATCTATCTCCATAATGCATTACATAAAGCATGTAGAAAGAATAACAGTGTAAATGGATAAATTAAATATCCATTTCTTTTTTTTTCCTCCCCGAAGGATCATGGTAGGTGTTTTTTGTTATACTTCACTCTTAATACTTTCTTTAGATTAGTTAAAATTTAACCACTGACTTTCCTGTGTCACTTTTCTGGTATTTTGTGCTTGCTCAGTATTTGGGAATGGATTTAACATTACCAAAGCAAGACAGAAGTGTGTTAAAGCTGCCTACAGTTGCTTAATTTAGCAAGTATTTTTCTTTCCTTTTTTTAGCCCCTGCATTGTTGTGAAGAGTCTGCTCATGTAATTAACTTTCTGTGGGTAGAGTTAGAAAAAGTTGACATCAATAAGGTGCTGGGCTGGAATTTAGAAGATTTGGTTATTCATGCAGATTGATGTACAGAACACAGCGGAATTTCTTGCTCTTAGTTTAGTTTCTTCTAGTTTATAAAACAAAGAGAATAAAGCCATACATGTATATCTTGCAGTAAGGACGGTGAGAAAAGCCTGTAAATAAATTTCTTGAACTTCCTTCACAGAGTTCAAATGACACTTTCCCAACAGCAATGCATATTGCTGCTGCCCAGGAGGTCAATGAGGTGTTGTTACCTGGACTAAAGAAGCTACAGAGTGCACTTGAAGCAAAATCCAAAGAGTTTTCCCAAATCATAAAAATAGGGCGCACTCATACGCAAGATGCTGTTCCACTTACACTTGGACAGGTAAAAAAGAATAATTATGCATTAATTTGGCAAGATCTTGTAAATATTTTGGGGGAAGCTGAGGCCTAAGTTAAATTGATACCTTAAGACAAATAATAGGAAACTGCCTGAATCTCAGTCAGAGTATTTTCATCTTTATTGGAGTTTGCTGGATGCTGTCATAAATTTTCTTTTTTTTTTCCACATGTGTTTTACCTCTAACAGTAGTAAGATAAAATTAGTTGTAAATTGTGTTCCATTACCAAATAACACAGTGTGTTATTTCTGTTACACTTAATATTTGAAGGAAGGCAGGCATTTTGTAAACTTTCATAAATGAGTTTTTTGCCAACACACAAAGCTAAGTATTTGGAATGAAAATACATGATTATGCATGTGTGCGTGTTCTCATATGTATATATGTACCCATATGATAGCAGATCCGTGTTGTTATGGTGTCAAGAATGGTTTATATTAATTAATCTGATAATGAATTAACTTAAACTGATAAAATTTCATGTAAAGATTTGTGTTATTTTTTACGAGCATGCACAGGTGAGATTTTTACTCACTAAAATTAAGTGAAGCCCAAGATCTGTTCCTCTAATTGTATCATGAGAATGCTGAGTTACCTCAGGTCAAGATCCTGCTAAGTACATGATTGAGATAGAAGGCAAGAGAAAGATGCACTGTGAATACATTTTTATATGTGTAGGTTGTTTTTATGTGTAATTTGCTCATACTGTGAGAGCAGTGTTCTAGTATACGTAAATTTTGCCTTGTAAGGAAAACAGGCTATGGTTTAGCGTCTGTGTGAAGTTCAGTGCCTTTGTTCTTTGAAAGAAATTAGTGCAGTCGTCTTAAAAGTCCAAGTAATTCCAATTGTTTATTCTTGGTTGTTTTCTTTGTTCTTTTATTTTATCCTCCTTTATTTCAAAGGAATTTAGTGGTTATGTGCAACAAATTAAGTACGGTGTGGCTAGGATTGAATCAACCTTGCCAAGAGTGTATCAACTGGCAGCTGGCGGGACTGCGGTTGGTACAGGATTAAACACAAGAATTGGCTTTGCTGAGAAAGTTGCTGCTAAAGTGGCTGAACTGACAGGTGAGGAACGATATTTCAGAATTATCAGTAAAGTAGTATATGAAAGATATAGTCAAATTCAAACTAAATCTTGCTGTTTCCATACTTCCCATAAGGTTCTCAAATTGTCTTTATGTTTTAAGATGAAAGTTTCTGTTAAAGCTGTATGTTATGTGCCTTATGCTTACAGATTTTTCATGCAAGGTAGTTTTGTAATTATACTCCGTGCATGGAAAGTGACTGAAATCACCATGTTTTTCTTAGCAAGGCTTATTAGAGAGGGATACAGTTTCAGCCTTCTGTTACTAGCCCATCTATAATGCTTCTGTCTTGATCTTTTCTCCTCTGGCTCTCCATCTACAGTGACTTGGCACAAAAGAAGTGAAAGTATACCTCCCAGAGCCACTATGTTTTATCATATGAAAGAGTAAAAGTTAGCTGTCTGATTTTTCTTTTTTTCTGATGCCATCTCTATAGACCTTAAAACTTAATTTACAGAGGGATTTTTATCATTATGTGCAAACCAGGTCTGCGTCACAGTATCAGTTTTTTAAATGTCTGCAAGTGATGCATATGTCTGTCATTTAAATTTGCTAAACAGTCTGCATCAACACTTTTTTATGGGTCTATTCACTGTCTTACAGAGGGTCAAGACTTTCTTATACCCTAAGAGGGAAGTAACTTGCTGTAAACAGCAGCTGCTGAGAAACAATGCAGGGCTTGTTTTGATGCTTGAAGAAGCCACCAGTGCTGTTAGGAGGCTGTCCCATCTTAGTGCTTGTTAGGTGTTCCATGTGGGCAGGTTGTATGAGTATAGGACAAGTTGGGCAGACTATGGAAGTTCCACATGTTCTCACAGAACTTTATTAGCAAGGGCAAAATTGATAGTTTGGAATGCTTTCTGCAAGTGAGAAAGCAGCTATGTGGTTCTGAAGCCGGTGCAAATTGTGTGGGATTTGGTGTTTGGCAGAAACTGCAAAACACAGTAGAAATTCTGCTATTTCTCTAGCAAATGGTGTCAATGTTACTTGTTTAAACTGACAATATAAGCTCAGACCAGTCGTTTTGTGGAGTAAGAGGCCAGCCCACAGTCAGCATCCCTTTGTACCTCCTTAGTGTTGTCAATTACGTCTAATAAAATTCTGCTGAGACTTTTCTTCCAGGGCAAAGACCTGAAGAAATGTTTTTCATTATGTAACCAAGCCTTAACTCTCAGATATTCAATTAACATAAACAGAGCTGTTGCTTCCACTACTCCTGTCCTCTTGCTGTTAGCAGCAGTTTCAGGCATCGTCCTCAGTCTGAATCAGCTTTCACATATTCTTGTCCAGGCTGTTATTCCCTACCAGTGTTGATATTTGCATGTATATTTTTTCTTTAAGTAGCTAATTTCATTGTGTTAACTTTGTCCTGGTGTTACTGCTGTGCTGCAAACTCCTCTATTTTCATAGAGAAAGCATCACAGCAGTTGATAATCTAAAGAACTAAACTGAATTTAGAGGAAGAAATTACGTAAGTTTGGGCTGACTTGTAAGAGACATTTGGCATACACAAAATACTTTGGTGCAAAGGAGTGTTTACTATGCAGCACAGTGTGAAACCCTGACATTTGTGCTTTTGTTGGGGATAGATACTCAAATTTCATATTCTTCTGTATTTTAGTGACTTCTATTGTGTTCTTTTTATTTAATATAATCTGTTTAAGAAATGTGTTTATGAGGAAGGGTCTAGAGAAAAGAGATGATCTTACAGTGTTAGTAATATTTTTTTTGTATTAAGAGAATTATATTAGTTTTGATTATGTGATTGATAATATTTTTATGCCTGCTAGGAAGTGCCTCACAGGTTTAATGTTTTCTCCACCTCCCTGTAGGTTTGCCTTTTGTCACTGCTCCAAATAAGTTTGAAGCTCTTGCTGCTCATGATGCTCTAGTGGAACTCAGTGGAGCCATGAACACAGTGGCATGTAGTCTGATGAAAATAGCTAATGATATTCGTTTCTTGGGTTCTGGGCCACGCTCTGGATTAGGAGAGCTCATCCTGCCTGAAAATGAACCAGGAAGCAGCATCATGCCAGGTACAGAGAAAACAAACAGAAAATTGCCTGTTTCTTTTGGTTTGTACCACTAACTTGACAAGTATTTACCAAACACTACCACAGATACCAGTAGGTTCGCTTCTGTTAGTTTTTATCTTCTGTCATAGTTTCCAAAATTTGTATTCATAAAATAGTTGCTTGCATAGGTGTGCAGTGGCAAGTATGTAGGGCAGAGTACTATTTGTAATCCTATGACTTCATGTACAGGCACATTTCTTAAAGCCTTCTTTTGGAATTGCTTTTTTGAAGCAAGCTTAAAATTAACTATGAATTATAGCAGTTCTTTAATGTAAATTGACTTCTGTCTTTACTTCCTAGCATAATTAGTGTTGTGCACTCACATTTTCCCTTCTGCAATGATCTCAGTATATGGGAGGATGAGAGAAGAAGTCATACTGGTAATCATTCATTGATTGTTCCATGGAAGAATATATACATAAGAATATTGTACGTCCAAAATTATTCTAAGCATGTTCTTCCTGTATGATAAATTTATAAAAGAAAAAGGATGTGAGCATATTGGGCTTTTAAAAAAGCAGACAATCAATGCTCTTAATAGGCTTATTATTAGAAATCAGATCAACCATAACAACAAATCATTGTTAGGAGGTCACTCTAGTTTATTTTTTTTCCTGACAAAGTAAATACAGTGTATTACAAAGTAATTCTAACAAATGAGTAATACTTGTCTTAAGTTAACTGAGATTTGGCAGTGATTCACCAGAAACGCCTACTTGCATGAGTAAAGATAGGTTATAATATTTTGACTATTAAGAACTGTTATAATTAGTATTTGCTTAACTCATGCACATTTGATCCAGCTCTTCAAAGTCCTGGTAGATTACTAAAGCATCCATAGCTGCTTTATAATCCCTCCCTCTTTCTTCTTTTGCCTCCATTCCTCTCTTGCCTCTCTTTCCTCCCTCCTTCTTTAGTAACTTTTTTCTCTCCCTTCCACAAACAGGAAAGGTGAATCCTACCCAGTGTGAAGCTGTAACCATGGTAGCAGCCCAAGTTATGGGAAACCATGTAGCTGTTACTGTAGGAGGTAGCAATGGGCACTTTGAACTGAATGTTTTTAAGCCCATGATGGTAAGTTCATTAAGCTTTAAATTTGTTGCTCTTTTGAAATCATCATTTGTATAATCAGCATGTGAGGAAAAAATCCTCAGTGAATATTTGGTCAGTACAGGTGTTTTTGTTTTGACAGGGAACTGGCAGTCTTTTTAACATTAAATTATCTTGTGCAGATAAGCCTTTATTTTAACAATGTGTGTCTCTCATCAGTCCGTGGAAGTAGGGAGAGAGTAGCACAGAGATAAAATTTTGTCCAAAGTCAAAAAGAATTTGGTATTTTAGCTAAAAATTAAGACATTTTAATTGTTCTATTATTGTATTTATTATTTGTCAGCTACGTGCTCTTTTCTGTTACTGCTGAATACCAATGGATTACATGCTTTTGGCAAGTACATTATGTAAAATTGCAAACTATTAGTCTCAGACTTCAGTATTTAAAATGTCTGCTTTGTGCAGTGTGAGCAGGATATGTACTGATGCTTCTGGAGATGTAATAAAAGGTCAAGTTAATCAAGTGTTATAGACCACCTTGTACCAGAATTACAATGCTTTCACATCAAGTCACAATTCTTATTTTTCTTCTTCAGCCTATCTACATTGGTTTTCTTTCTTAAAACCGAGAAGGAAAAATAAACAGGAGAAACTGAAGAAAAAAATATAAACAAAAGTCCCGAAATCAGAAGATTGCAGAGAACTGTGTATAAAGATGTTTAAGGAATAGCATAGGGGTTAGGGTGGGGATGACAGTTTAAAGGAAAATATGGTGACTTGCAGGAAATACCCAAATACTAGACAGAAAGAAAAGGAAAAAGTCTGAATTCTTCTTGTCTTAGGTGTAAGAGGCACAAAGGAAGCAGCATGTCATATTCTTCTACACAGTCTGTATTGACTGATAATGCTTTTTTATTATAGAATCATAGAATCGTTTAGGTTGGAAGTGACCTCAAAGATCATCCAGTTCCAACCCCCTGCCATAGACAGGGATGCCTCCCACTGGAACAGGTCACTCATCCAGCCTGGCCTTGAACACCTCCAGGGAGCATGCAGAACCTCCCTGGGCAACCTGTGCTGGTGTCTCACCACCCTTACTGGAAAGAACTTCTTCCTAACATCCAGTTTAAATCCCCCGTCTTACAATTTAAACCCATTACTCCTTGTCCTGTCATTACAAGACCTTGTAAATAGTCCCTCTCCAGCCTTCCTGTAGGCCCCCTTCAGATACTGGAAGGCTACTACGAGGTCTCCTTGAAGCCTTCTCTTCTCCAGGCTGAAAAGCCCCAACTCTTGTAGCCTGTCCTCACAGCAGAGCTGCTCTAGCCCTCTGAGCATCTTGATGGCCCTCCTCTGGACATGCTCCAACAGTTAATGCTAGTTAGAAATTACATAAAGAAAATGGAAATTTTGTAACAAGATGAGGTTTTGTCTCTTCCTTACTGTGCCTGCTTAGGCTAATGTTTTGGGTTTTTTTCCGCACCTATGTCAACATATTTCTTCTAAACACACAGCACCTGTTTTTGAAGGTGTGGCCTGGGAATAAGTCACATAGAACAGCCAAGTGATGTACCTGACAGAGGATAAAGTTTGATAGACACTTTTCAAAAAAAAAGGAGCAGCATGTTACAGATTGTCAAAGCAGAGGACTAAAACATTACTGGTTTTAGTCTTAACTGGTATCTGATAGTGCAGTAACAGTGAATCAAATATCTTAATCTACTACTTGGTTATGTTAAAACAAAACAATAAGACATACTGTGGTCATCTTCATGTAAGAGTTAAACAAGAGTTGCTGATCTTACCCTGCTAAGGAGGGAGGCATACTATTATTCACTGTGCTCTCTTTGTACAAACAGCCAGATGAAGGGTGGGCACTGGTTCTGAATTGATGTGCTGGACTGTGCAGTCTAAATATAATAGTTGGTATTTCTTTCCTTTTTTTGTTAGATTAAAAACGTTTTAAATTCTGCAAGACTTCTTGGAGATGTTTGTGTTTCATTCACTGACAACTGTGTAGTTGGAATCCAAGCGAATACAGACAGAATCAACAAACTAATGAGTGAATCTCTGATGCTGGTAACAGCTCTGAACCCGCATATAGGTAGGTTTAAGGCTAAGAAAATTCACAAACCATTATACTGAAATACTTTTCGGTAATGTTATTTTGCAGGTATTTATATTGTCATAATTTTCAGGGGACTCAATATCACCAATTAGTATTACAGGTGAAAAAGATGTGTTCTTCTTGCAGTGGTCGTACTGTGCATGATATAAATAGTTCTGACAATAATCAAAATGAGCAGATTGGGAGAATTCAAGTACCCATTGTACTGATCTGGCTTCTAGTAAGGAAAAGTGAAAAATAACAGTATGTTCCCCCCCCTTTTTTTTAAATGAGCTAAGTCATTTACCTGGACGTGCATGAGGCCTTTGACACTGTCTCGCACCACATCCTGGTCTCCAAGCTGGTGAAACATGGGTTTGATGGGTGGACCACGAGATGGAAAAAGAACTGGCTTGATGGCTGTACCCAGCAACGGGCTGTCAACAGGTCCATATCCAAGTGGAGGCCAGTGACAAGCGGAGTCCCTCAGCAATCAGTCCTGGGACCAGTCTTGCTCAACATCTTTGTTAGTGCCATGGGCAGAGGCATTGAGTGCACCCTCAGCAAGTTTGCTGATGACACCAAGCTGTGTGGTGCAGTAGACACGCTGGAGGGAAGGGAGCCATCCAGAGGGACCTGGACAGGCTGGAGAGGTGGGCACAGGCCAACCTCATGAGGTTCAACAAGACCAAGTGCAGTGTCCTGCATCTGGGTTGGGGCAATCCCAAGTACAAATCCAGGCTGGGCAGTGAGTGGCTGGAAGAGCAGCCCTGAGGAGAGGGACTTGGGGGTGCTGGTGGATGAGAAGCTCAACATGAGCCAGCGGTGTGCACTTGCAGCCTGGAGGGCCAACCAGATCCTGGGCTGCATCAGGAGAAGTGTGGCCAGCAGGTCGAGGGAGGTGATTCTCTTCCTCTGCTCTGGTGAGACCCCACTTGGAGTACTGTGTCCAGTTCTGGAGCCCCTATTACAGGAAGGATGTGGACATGGTGTAGCGTGTCCAGAGAAGGGCCACTGTGATGATCAGAGGGCTGGAGCAGCTCTCCTATGAGGACAGACTGAAAGAGTTGGGCCTGTTCAGTCTGGAGGAGGCTCCGAGGTGACTTTCTTGTGGCCTTCCTGTATCTGAAGAGGGCCTACAAAAAAGCTGGGGAAGGACTTTTCAGGATATCGGGGAGTGACAGGACTAGGGGGAATGAAGCGAAGCTGGAGATGGGTATCTTCAAGCTGAATGTGAGGAGAGATTTCTTCAGCATGAGAGCAGTGAGAGCCTGGAATGGGTTGCCCAGGAATGTGGTTGAGGCCCCGTCCCTGGAAGTGTTTAAGGCCAGGCTGGATGGGGCTCTGGCCAGCCTGATCTAGGGCAGGATGTCCCTGCCCATGGCAGGGAGGTTGCAAGTAGATGATCCTTGTGATGCCTTCCAACCCTGACTGATTCTATGATTCTCTAAGTCCATTGAAATCAGAGTAACAATTTACTTTCCCTTTAAGTAAGGAGTTGGTGTAAACATCTGGTGTGCCTTTACTGCTGATTGCATTAAGCAGTAACAGCAATATTGATGGAATGAATTCCCCAAAGGCCAAGCATCTTCTGAAACTGAAAATTGCAAACTTGTTCATTTTGTTTTGTTACAGGATATGATAAAGCAGCCAAGATTGCCAAAACTGCGCACAAAGAAGGGACAACATTAAAAGAAGCTGCTATAAAGCTGGGATTCCTCACGTCAGACCAGTTTGATCAGTGGGTGAAGCCTAAAGATATGTTGGGCCCTCAATAACTTCTGTACAAATGCCCCAAGAGTTCCTAATGTAATAAATAAATGAAATAAAACAAATATTAGATGCTTTTGATATTTTTTTGGTATTAGGGAATCAGTGACATGTCCATGCTGACATAACGTGAAGGATATTTTCCTAAGAGGTGACAGCAATTCTGAAGAGGGCAAGCACTACAGCTGTAGGTACCTGTGCGTGCTGGGGGTAAAACCTCTTCTCTATACTATATTCCAAAAGTCATGGCAGTCTGGTGAAGTTCCCACTGACTGGAAAAAGGGAAACATACCCCCCATTTTCAAAAAGAGTAGGAAGGATGAGCCAGGGAACTACAGGCCTGTCAGTCTCACCTCTGTGTCCTGTAAGATCACGGAGCAGATCCTCCTGAAGGCACTACTGAAACAGAATAGTGAAGAGGTGATTGGGTACAATCAGCAGGCTTCACCAAGAGCAAATCCTGCCTGACAAATCTGGTGGCTTTCTATGAACAGGTCACAACACACAACATTATTAGATGAGAGGCGAGAAACTGGTGTCATTTTTCTGTACCTGAGCATGGCCTTTGACACTGTCTCGCACCACATCCTGGTCTCCAAGCTGGTGAAACGTGGGTTTGATGGGTGGACCACGAGATGGAAAAAGAACTGGCTTGATGGCTGTACCCAGCAACGGGCTGTCAACAGGTCCATATCCAAGTGGAGGCCAGTGACAAGCGAAGTCCCTCAGCAATCAGTCCTGGGACCAGTCTTGCTCAACATCTTTGTTAGTGCCATGGGCAGAGGCATTGAGTGCACCCTCAGCAAGTTTGCTGATGACACCAAGCTGTGTGGTGCAGTAGACATGCTGGAGGGAAGGGAGCCATCCAGAGGGACCTGGACAGGCTGGAGAGGTGGGCACAAGCCAACCTCATGAGGTTCAACAAGACCAAGTGCAGTGTCCTGCATCTGGGTTGGGGCAATCCCAAGTACAAATCCAGGCTGGGCAGTGAGTGGCTGGAAGAGCAGCCCTGAGGAGAGGGACTTGAGGGTGCTGGTGGATGAGAAGCTCAACATGAGCCAGCGGTGTGCACTTGCAGCCTGGAGGGCCAACCAGATCCTGGGCTGCATCAGGAGAAGTGTGGCCAGCAGGTCGAGGGAGGTGATTCTCTTCCTCTGCTCTGGTGAGACCCCACTTGGAGTACTGTGTCCAGTTCTGGAGCCCCTATTACAGGAAGGATGTGGACATGGTGTAGCGTGTCCAGAGAAGGGCCACTGTGATGATCAGAGGGCTGGAGCAGCTCTCCTATGAGGACAGACTGAAAGAGTTGGGCCTGTTCAGTCTGGAGGAGGCTCCGAGGTGACTTTCTTGTGGCCTTCCTGTATCTGAAGAGGGCCTACAAAAAAGCTGGGGAAGGACTTTTCAGGATATCAGAGAGTGACAGGACTAGGGGGAATGAAGCGAAGCTGGAGATGGGTATCTTCAAGCTGGATGTGAGGAGAGAGTTCTTCAGCATGAGAGCAGTGAGAGCCTGGAATGGGTTGCTCAGGGAGGTGGTTGAGGCCCCGTCCCTGGAGGTGTTTAAGGCCAGGCTGGATGGGGCTCTGGCCAGCCTGATCTAGGGCAGGATGTCCCTGCCCATGGCAGGGAGGTTGCAAGTAGATGATCCTTGTGATGCCTTCCAACCCTGACTGATTCTATGATTCTACAGTTCAACCGTCCCGTACCACTAGCTACCTCAGGCGGCTACTGAGGCCGAGAGGCTGACGGAAGTTCCGGGCGTCCTGCCGTACAGCTCCTTCTGCCTTCCGCCCGCTGTGGGGCGGGGAGGGGCTGGGCTGCGCTGCGCCCGCCGTGGGCTTCCGGGTTGGCGTTATTGCTGTTGCTGTCGGCACCGAGACTGACGCGCCGCCATGAATCGCTTCTTCGGCAAAGCGAAGCCGAAGGCGCCTCCGCCCAGCCTCACGGACTGCATCGGGACGGTGAGTACCCTTCCCGGGGCACTTCGCCCGGATCCCCGAGTCCCGCGAAGGGCCGGGGCCTGCCAGCTCGCCGCTCGGCCCAGTCGCCACCGCTGCCTCGGGAAGGACGGGGTGGCGGCGGGGTGGCAGCGGGGACAGTAGAGTCAGCCCCGCGTGCGAGATGCTCACGGCCACATAACGACCTCCCTTTCCCGCGGGTCCAGAGATCTGCACCCGAGACTGAGAGCGCAGCTGATGCGCTTGCGCTTCCAGGGCCCTTTCTGCCTCCGCTGCTATGGGTGCGGGAGTAGAGCTCCCTATGTGAGTCAGCGGTGGGCGGTGTGCCTGGCTTTACGCTGCAGGGTGTCCACACTGTACAGGATGTGTGCGGGCCTGCGCTATTGCGGAGGTCCAACCCACTGAGTCTGTGGCTGTGTGTGTGGATGGCAGTGTGCGGCTGTATACCCGCGTATAGAAACGCGGTTGTGTGCGGACACTGTGTCTGCCTGTGAGTGTGTACGTATGTGTACACTAGCGTGCACGTAGCTGCCTGCTTATGCTTTGGTACAGTGTGATTGTGCACATGTGTATTTTATTATGCACTTGTGCAACAGCACATGTGTGCAAGGGTATAGATAAACACACGCATTTGTACCTATCTATGCCCACACAAAACAAACACTTGCTTTCTGTGCGTAGAAGCACATCTCATAAATGGATAAACACAATGTGCGTTTAATACCTGACTCTTTTTCTGTCCTCATGAGTGGTTTTACTACTTCCATCTGAGGACCTTTTCCTCAAAAGGTGATCATCAGTATCACCAACCAGGAGCTGCATAGGAGCTGCATGCAGTTTTGATTCTCTTCTGTTTCTCCGAGAATTTGGCTATACGAGACAGGTTAACTGAAAAGAAGATCTATTTTATATACGTGGCAACTTGGAAACCAGTTATGAATTATAGAGTGTTTTGAAGATATATAATGAAGGACTTGTGTTCGTCAGCAGCTGATAGATAAAGGGCTGGCCCCAAGCTCAGCCGTTCTATTCTAGGAAGTCTGTAAACCTCTGTTACTGAGCTCCATGTTAGCCATTTGCTCTGTTTTGACTATCAGTTTTTGTGGCTGGAACTAAAATTTAAGATGGTTATGTATTCTAGTACATATGGGGAGAAACATACTTACTTTAAGTTAGGAGTTTGTTAATTTTCTGCCAGTTTACATGTGAAAGATTTGCTGTGTTTCCAGGTCCTTTTCACAATAGTGAAGTCTCAAGGACAGGTCCTGCTAGAGAATTAGAGATATAATTAGATTTTTTTTTTCTTAAACTGTGTGGGTTTTTATTAAAGTTAAAAAACTTGGACCATTTCCTTAGCATATTAAATTCACAGTTTTGAGACCCACGTAATACTACTTCTGTGTTGTTTCCAATTTTGGACACATTTTGTTGCTTTGTAAAATCTTTTATCACATTATGTCAGTGGTAATTAGCTGCTAAATGACAGGAATTAGTGTATTTGATGAGCAATAATTAATGTTCATAGTTACCGTTTGTTAAAAATACAGACAATTCTTGTGCAGTAGTACAAGATTTTTGCATTTAAAGAGCTAGTTCTGTGGGATCAGTAATGCAAAGTCTTTGCTGAAGCCCAGGAAATGCTTCTTCCTGTTTCTCTTCAATGACTGGTTATTGCAGAGTTTGCCAGCTGTTTGTGTGATAACTTCCTCTCTTCCGACTCTCTCTCCACTAGTGTGTACCTACTCTCCCTTGCAGTTTCTGCTTGCTGTCTTGCTGCTCCTGCCGTGCTAGTTTCGACATTGCACTAAGTGGCAGAATTTTTTTCATCCTTGCTGGCCGAGTACGGTCAAGTGACTCAGTCGTCATGAGGCAGTACGAGGAAGGATGCATCAGGAACTGTGGCATTCGTATTGTTCTTACTTCTTGGAAAAAACACTGGTAACTGATGGCTTTTCAGAGTAGTAATGAGTAGGAAACAGAAACAAAAGGTTACCAGGTGTGACAACAAGGCTACATAGTTTTTTGTTTGTTTGTTTTTAAACTAAATTTTGGATTAGATTGGGGCCCCTTTTTAGCAATGAAACATACCTCACTATGCTTTATTGCGGAATAATAGAAGACTCTTCAAGTTCTAATACACAGTCGAATTTCTTTTGGATAAATTAGATCCACTGTCCCTTCATTGATCCATTCTAATTTTTAAAAGTTGAGATCCTCTGTGTGTCATTTTTTTAGTGTAGTTAATAGATCTAGGAGGATCTGTCTCTGTTTCCTGCTAGTATTGTCTCAAGGAATCATTGTATCGATAAACCAAATAAGTGGTTTTCTCTTTTGAAGTAGTCTGACCTCAAAGCTGATGAAGATCTTGAGGAGGTGCTGCATTCTGAACCTACAAGAGTTAAAATCACAAATTTTTTTTGTCTTGCTGTTAGGAAAATATTTGGCATAAGAGAAAGCTTGATACATTTATTTTCAATACTAGCTGTGCCCAGACACTTTAGTGTCTTGTCTGTTCATATAAAATGTTCTTTCAGGATGCCTCTGGCAAATACATGTTGCTGTTAGAGATAAAAGATTTTAAAGGATCAGTTGAAACACCAAAATCAAAAAAGTATAATTATACATGTTTAGCCACACTTATTAGCAAGTCACTACTGTGAATTTGCACAGATCAGTGTCACCCTATAATTGGAATGTCATTGTACTCTAATCCCTGGAGAGGGTCCTTGGAATGAGAAGTTAAAAAGCTTTATTTTGTTGATTCCAGAGAAATGCTGTGATACTAGTTTCATGATAAGGTGGCTTTGTCTTTTTATTGGCTTGTGGCTGCTGTCAGAATGATCTGTACCTCTGCTTGTTTGTGTAATTACAGTCTTTAACCCTCTCATGCAGAAAGGTTAAAATATTTCCATAATGATGCCTCTGTCATATGGTTTGCACCAGGGCTGTTACAGTTGACTGCTGGGAAGTTCTTGTTGAGCTATGCAGCTAGTACTGGGATTTTGGAGCAAAAGTGCAGTGAGAATTCAGAGTAGCTGAACTGCTGCATTCTGACTTCATTTGTGGGAAATGATGGGAAAATTGTTTCTGTGACAAGTTATGCACCTTTGAAAACAAACAAAAAAAAAAGGTCAAGTATGAGCTTTTAAAATGCAACCAGTAATCCAGTTATCATTCTGGAGGATTAATGTTCTCTTTCCACCAAAAATAGATCTTAAAGCTTACTGAACACATCCTTGCCCATTTTTGCATCGCTCCCTTATCTGCCAGCACGGCACACTTAGCTTTTTCTTTTGTGTTCCTGCTAAGTCCCTGGCACTGTATGGTACCAGAAGTTCCTGAATAGAGATTGTGACTTGAGTATGCAAGGCAACATCTCAAAATGATGCAAACATGTTACAGTGGTGTGGCTTCCTGCCACCTCAGAATGTTTCTTGTGCACCTTGATTTTAGTTTTTGATTCTCTGCAAAATTTAAACTAGTTATAAAACCACTGAGTAAAGAAAATTAAATTAGAAGCATAATAAAACAGAGAGTGTTTTTACTGTACAATACCTGAATAAAACCTTAATGAATATTTTTTTGGCTTGTTTTTCCTATCATATATTATAGGTGGATAGCAGAGCTGAGTCAATTGACAAGAAAATTGCTAGGCTTGATGCAGAACTAGTGAAGTACAAGGATCAAATGAAGAAGATGAGAGAGGGGCCTGCAAAGGTAAGAGTCCTCTCTGATGTTTAACCATGAGAAGAGGTGACTCATGCTTCTTGCTGTGTGGTGGCATAATTAAGCCACTTCATCAGGTTCTTGGAATTGCATCTTGACTTACTGATGGGGCATAACATCCTGCAGGATTATTTTTACTCTAAAGCATTTCTTAGACATGCATCTTTGAACAGTACTTTCAGTGTTCCTCAGTCAGATGTAACTTGCCTCCCTTCTTCCTTCTATTACCTGAATTCAGCCAAGTTCATCAGCCAAGTTTATGTTTAGTCTGCACTTACAGAGAAAGGTGGTAAGGAACAACACTTTTGAAAGGTGGTGAACATACTATTACATGCAGAATACAAAAGCCAGAAATGTTGGAAGTATTTTCTATTAGAAGCTTTACATACAGACCTGTTTGGCTAATCATTAATGCAGGACAAATGCTGAATGTGACCATTGTTGAACTCTTTGCACTAGAAACTGAAGAAACTTTTGGAAAACCTGTAAGTGATAGGATTAAATGATATAATCAAGAAAAGAGTAAAATATTTTTCCTAATTTAACAATGTTGTGTCTTTCAGAATACAGTAAAGCAGAAAGCACTGAGAGTGTTAAAGCAGAAGCGAATGTAAGTTTAAACCCTTACCTGGGATTAATGAGAGTCTGTCTCTTTTAAGGGGGGTGGTATGCTCTCACACCTCTTTTCAGTACTCCTGCCTCCAAGTATTCTTTGAGGAAAAATGCTGAAGCAGATAGCCAGCCTTTCAGAAGCACTACTTAACACATTTTGTATTGGCATATTTGTGCATTATTTGTATGTGAGTATATAAACCTGGACTGGGACAAGCTGACCCAAATCTGCACATTATTAGAAGCTATGCTTGGCTTCTGAAGTTTCCGAGAGTATGCCTCATTTGATATCATGAATTGACTACTGTAAATTTTGTACTTAATGATTTTGGTCTAGTTTACTGGAAATCTACCTGTTCTCTATTGACACCCTTAAGAACTTGTGCACATGTAGTGCAGATAATTGTGTCTGTGCAAAATCCCCAGAAAAGATAGGATAGATGATCCTGTGGTCTGGTCTTATCTAGTATACTGTCTTGAAAAGTTTACAGTAGCAAATACAAAGGAAAGAATGTCAGAAAATGGCAAGTGTTCAGGTGTGCTTCATTGGAATATCTTGCAGTCCCTCAACTGCAAATCTCTTAGATGCTTTGAGAGCCAAAGATTATATTGTCCTGTATTTCATGTCCCTTGGATGAGTTGTACCTCTAGAGACTTGCCAAATTGCTGCTTAAATATTCATGAATTCTCAGCATCCAAAATACCCTATGATAAGGAATGCAATAGTTAGATGTTATGAGGAAGACTGTGTGGCTTCTTGGTTTTGTTGGCTTTGGTTGTTTTGGATTGTTGTTTTTTTCTCCACTGTGCTGCCTGATAATCTTAGTTGATAGTTGTTCCTATTTAGCGTCACCAGTCCTCTTGTAAAAAACTGTCATCATAGCCCTCAGTCATCTCTTTTCCATCGCATTGAACAGTAGTATGTTGAGTCATTCCTTGTCTAAGAGCTTTTAGGTGTTTTTATCCTTGTGTTGCAGACCTCCTGTCTTGAATTTTTGAAGAACTCAGTGTTTTTATGCTTTGATTTTCATGTTTAAAGTGGCATATTTTGCATTCTTGCTTGGATACAAGTTTAGCTTTGAGAAAAATGATTTCTTGAGTTTTAAAAGCTCCCTTTTCTTTTTGGTCTACCTTAATGGTTTCTTTCTACTACTCTTCCTCTCCTCTGCCTTGCAGAGCTCCCGTGCACAGCCATTGTGGTTTGGATAAATGGTATCTCTTCCATTCTGCTTACAGCATTAGTGAGCAATGGCAGGCATCTCCAGCTTACAGTGATTAAAACTGCTGCTATAACCTTGACTATTGTGTAAGCTTACACAAATACGACATCAATGTCAGAACAGAAGTTTAGTTCAGGAGTAGCTTTGTCAACTTTAAGTACACAAAAAAATGTTATGAAGCTGTTTATTCTGCAGTTATTTATATTTCAAAAATGTTATTGCTGTCTTCAGACTACTGCTTTTGATTCTTTTTTTCGTGAAGATTTTCTGTGGCAGTAAGTAGTGTGGTATTTTAAAGCTGTTCTTTGTTTTCAATAGGTATGAACAACAGAGGGATAATCTATCACAGCAGTCTTTCAATATGGAACAAGCTAATTACACTATTCAGGCACTGAAGGATACAAAGACAACGGTACCACTATATTAATCTGACGTTTGTTTAATTTGCATTTGCTGCATCAGATACAAGCATTTTGTTTAACTCTGTTCTAGGTTGATGCAATGAAACTGGGGGTGAAAGAAATGAAAAAAGCTTACAAGCAGGTCAAAATTGATCAAATTGAGGTGAGTTTCTATAGTTTAAATAATTATAGAAACAATACTGAAATAGTGATGAGCGCTGACTATGTAACTTAAAAGTGGGCTGGTGTAGTTCACCTGAGTTTCCTTTCCTTTTTTTGAAATCACTGTCATAATTCCTTGCTGATTTCTCTGGTACTGCATAATCAATTTGTCTTAATGCACTGATTGTTTTTTGTTGCTGGGCTGTATAACCTCTTCCTTCTTTCCCACTACACTTCAACATCAATGTTGGTGAATACTTTCTGCTAGAACTTTTTTGTCCTCTTCCTCCCACTATGTTAGCAACATGCAGATTAGTCCTTTGATCTCCCTGTTCCAGGAAGCATCTAGAAAAAAGAAACCAAACCACCACAAACTCTGAAACAAAAAAGAAAACCTAAAAACCCTAACAATAAAAAAAAACAATTTCAGGAGGTCTGCAAGGCCTGCCCCTGTCTTCAGAAAATGCATAAACTCTCCGTAAGATCTTTAAGTATAATTTGAAGTATGCTACACTTAAATTCATCTGAAATGCTAGTCCTGAATTCCTTTAAGTTCTCTTTCCTATTCTGTTTTTCTATACAGCCTGCATTATAAACCTTCAGGCAAATGTGTTCCTTTATTGCAAACACCAGTGCCAACAGGTATGCTGAAGTATATTCTAAATTTTCCTGTGGCACAGGTCAGGTTAGTGCTTATTCTTCAGATAGTGGATTTAATTTCTGTATTTCATTCTCTGCTTCATTTTAAGATAATGCTGGACTCTCAGTAATTTCTTTGAGGTTTTGGATTTACACTGAAATATACTTAGAAGGATTTTGCAGAGTTATTGTTTCAGGGCTTCTCTTTCTCTACCTTTTGCCTTTATTATAATTTTAAAAGCCACACTGTAGAACTGAGTGCACATGTCTTGACTTGTGCTTCAAAAAATGGTTTATGAGATAAAAAGTTGAGGGCCTTGTATATTGGAATTGTTAAATTATTGACCAGCTGAAATTGTTTCTTGCTTCAGGACATACAAGATCAGTTAGAGGATATGATGGAAGAAGCCAACGAAGTCCAGGAGGCACTGAGTCGTAGCTATGGAACACCAGAGATTGATGAAGATGACTTGGAAGCAGGTTAGGAAAGTGGACAATGATTTTTTACATTACTGGATGTAAAAATTATCATGAAATCATGCAGTGTTTGTTTTTGTTTTTTTTTTAAATTTCCCTAATATTTTTAGTGTGTGTAACAAAAAAAAAAATCACTTCTTAAAACATAAAAGCTGCATTTTCATTAAGAGTAGTAGCAGAGTATGAAATAAAAATGAAATACTAACAGAATGCTACATTGAAAGGAAGAAGGTTCCCTCTATTTTTTTGTGTGTCTGTATGCTATTCTCTACGGATGATGAAGTAATATTAAATGACTGCAAATGTAAACATTTTTATATGAATCCTGTTTCTCTGTAGGAACAACTTTGGGCTGGGTGAGAGGCTGGAATGGATGATATTGGAGCTCTCTTCCAACCTGTTTGATTCAACGATTGTTTTGCAAAAGGAATTCCTTGTGTAATTTTTCAACTAACATAATTATTTTTCAGAACTGGATGCCCTAGGTGATGAACTTCTAGCTGACGAAGACAATTCCTATTTAGATGAAGCTGCATCTGCTCCATCAATCCCAGAGGTCATGCCTACTGACACAAAAAACAAAGTGAGTCCTTTCCTTTTCAAAAGCAAAATACATAGTTTTGTTTTGTATTAATCATATTTTTGGTTTGTAGCTCGATATTTGGAATCCTTAATACTTTGAACAGAAAATGCACTTAGTGTTTTGCGTAATTTGAATGCTATATATGAGAGAATACATTTATTATATTTTAAAAGAACTAAAATGGCATTTTGTAACTCCTAACACTGTCAGACTGTGAGTAAAATGTAAGTATATGTTGCGGAGGGATATTCTGCCGCCTACGCCAATTGTGGCGGACGGGAGAAATTAATTGATGCGAGATGATATTCTATAAAAATATGTAAGTTATTAACTTCAGTATTCTGAACTGTCACCACCCCCAACCACTGAATTTTAATATTAATATCTGTTCTACATGGTTATGGAAGACATTCTGGGAATAATATCAAACAGTAACTGGTTAATAACTAGCAGACATTCAAACTATAAACAGAAATTTCCCCGCGGCAGATACCGCTTGGGGTCAGTATGCTGCTTGTCCAGTAGGTGGGCTTAAGCTCTTTCTACTCTATGGCAGGAGGCAATAGAAATTACAGAGTGTGATGGTTTGGGTGTTCCCCGCCCCCCCCTACACTTTAGAAATCACCCAGACTAGACTCAGCCGGCTCTGGAAATTTGAATGAAGCTTATATTTACAGCTAGCACAATATACAAGCAGATATTTACAGTATATACAGTTATAGACAGAAATATACAAGATAAAAGTAATACAGAAACACAACTCCCCTCCCAGAAACCTGAGTCCCCAGGAGGGGCTCTCAACCACCCCCTCACCTTCCCCCTACCCCTCTCAACCTTACCCCAGTCCCAAGGAAGAATGGAGGTTCNTCGCAAATTCTTATTAATTATCAGTCACCCTCCAGGGCTACATCACAGCCTATATACAAGTGTCCAATCTTCAGGGGACTCTGCCCATGGACGTCAAGGCTGGAATCCTCCCGGCTTCAGGGGAAAGGACAATCTCTGACCTTGTTCTCCTGGCTTCTTCTGGGTGCTCTGTCCAGGGATTCTTAGGCAGGCCCTTCAGGTGCAGAGGCAGGATGTCGTGCAGTCTCAGCACGGTGTCATGCTGACCACGTAGGCAGATCGTATGCAGACAAGTGGAGTCTGCTCCTGGTAACTCAGCGGCAGTGGAGCTTACCAGGCAGTGATAAGGCAGTGGGTGTGCAGTAGGGTGCACAGCTGCACGGGAGACTGAGCTCCGTAGATACAGGCAGGCTTAAGCATAATAATGAGAGCGAGCAAGCACTTTGTTTACCTGTGTACCTCTATTTATCAAGTGTGGGCCGAGATGGATAGCCCATTGGCCACCAAAATGACCAATCAGCTTGGCAGTCAGCCAAAAGCATACCATAGGCGAGAGCCACAGGCCTGGACCTCCCAAATATGGGGATAGCATGGGCCTAGCACCCGATGGGCCGTAAGCTGGGCATGTAGGCTTATACAACCATGTTACACAATCAGGGGCCCTGGGCAAGCCAGACTTTGTGGCACTGGGTCTGTTGTGTTTCTTTGTGCTTGTTTATGTGTTTACCTCTGGCGTGGATAGAAAAACATGTCCAGGCAGGGCAAGGCACGAGTAAGCCTATTTTTGGGCCTATGGGTCCTACACAACAGTATACTATTGCAGCTTCCAGTATAGTTATTCTTAAAAACATAAGAAAGGCTTCTGTATGTTTGTTTTTAAGGCTTTACTACAGCTTCATAGTGAAGAGGAACACTGATACGTCTACTTTGATTGCAGTTGCTATACAGTGGCAATTACAGACATCACTTTATAGGAATTGTGAGGAAACTTTTGAGAAATTATTTGGTTGGTGAGAGTTGTTAACCTGTTGCTTCTTTTCTGTCTTACAGGATGGTGTATTGGTGGATGAATTTGGATTGCCAAAGATCCCTGCAACATAAATGTATCAAAAGCACAATGGATATAAAGAACTACACCTCACAAATCAAGATTGATTTTGTTTTGTTTTGTGTTTGTTTGTTTTTTTTTTTAAGAATTCTGGAAGACTTGTCCTTCCAGAGTAACCTAAATAGCACTACATCCTAGAACACAATTATGAATGGCTGGTGGTATGCTTTCTTTGGAGAAAGTTGTTCTACTACTGACTTTTCTATTAATGGAAACTTTGGCAGAATTTCCTTCAGTGGAAGCAGTCATTTTAAAGAGGTTTTGGTTTCTGTGTCTTATGGACAAAGTAATAGATGAAAAGTAGTGGTGGCTGTGGATAGCTGAAGTTTTTTACTTGTATTGTTTCTTTTTCTTGAAACTAAGACTGTATGTTGCTGTTTGCTCGCTGTAAAATAGCTCCTTATTACTATGCTTATTTGATAAAAAGAAATCAAAAACATTTTTAAACTATTGCAGTCTTGAGACTTTAATGCCATTGTACTTGTAACTTTCTTGAAAGCTGTCCTAAATAAGGTTTATCATTATGTATTCTATAGAGACATAAAATTGTGTAGATGAATGCATCCTTTTGTGTGGTGTTTCTGGCAACTAATTTGGCCTTCACCCGGCCTCTTCTCCTTCTCCCCTTATCATCAGTGTACTGTGCTGCTCAAGCACAGGATTTGCCAGAGATGGAGGTTGGAGCGACTCAGGGAGCTGGGGCTGTTTAGTTTGACAAAGAGAACCTTGAGAGGAGATCTCATTGCTGTCTACATCTACCTGAAGGGACAGTGTGGAGAGGCTGCTGCTAATCTCTTCTCACAGGTGATTGGAGACAGAATAAGGGGGAATGACCTCAAGCTGAGACTGGAGAGGTTTAGATTGGATATTAGGAAAAAAAATTTCACAGAGTGGTCAGGGACTAGAATGAGCTTCCTAGGGAGGTGGTGGACTCACCAACCCTGGATCGGTTTTAGGGTGGCTTGAATGTGGTGCTTAGTGATATGGTGTAAGGTGAATCTTGTAGAATAGGGTTCTAGGTTGAATTTGGTCATCCTGAGGGGCTTTGCCAACCTGGATGTTTCTGTAGTTTTGATTCCAAAAGCCTTGTGCAACGTCACACTTAGACCAAGCTTCCTTTGACCCTGTCTCTGTTGTTGACCCTGTCTCTGTTGTTGACCCTATCTCTGTTGCCAGGAGCTGCTCGGAGCAGCAGTGAAAGGCGTTAGGGAAAACCGTTGGGTTTAATTCACTGGACGAGGGCTCGAGGCTGGGATATCCTGCACGAACAGCAGTTGCCGGGCCCGGAGGTCACTCGCAGGAGCTGCAGCTAGTCATGCCGCGGCTCGCCTCTCCCTGGGGACGCAGCAGCATCCAGTGCGCTAGATAGCTTCCGCTCTCTCATCACACGGCGGACGCTGTCGCGCCGTCGGTGACATCAGCAAACAGCCCTGTGGGAGCCTCTCTGCGGCCGCCGGCTAACGTCACATTCCGTAACGTCACCTCCTGGAGCCCCATCCTTTCCCTAGAGGCGGAAGTGACGAGCTACCGGTGCGCCACGGGAAGCGCCCGCAGAACGGTTTTCTTGTGGCGGGGTGAGATGGCGGCGCCTGGTGCCCCCGTTACCGTCACCGTCACTTACAGTAAGAGCCGCCCGAGGAAGGGTGGGCGGGGGCCACCTTCAGCTACTACCGAGTGCAGCGGGGCCCGCGGCGCGTCTCCTGGCTCCCCTTATCCCAAGCTGGCTTCGGTGCTTCGGATCCCAGCGACACCGTGCGGGTCGGGTCTCGGCTAAGGGGGGGGGAGTCCCATCCGCCGCGAACCTTGGACACCCTCCTTGCCTCTCCTCTCTTCGGCTGTTAACTGCCGCCCAACACTGCGGGGCGGGCGGGCCCTTGGTGCCAGGGGTCAGCGGGAAACGCGCGGGCGGCGGCGCGAAGCCGTGCGAGGGTTGTGTCTTGGACGGTTGAGTGTCCGAGGCTGCAGCTCCGCAGAGCCTCGAGGGGGCAGAAAATGCCCCTGGCGCCTGCGCGGGCCTGTAGCTGTCAGCGGGATGCCGGCAGTGTGCTCGGCCTCGCGGGGCCACCTGCCGGGCCTGCCTCGGCTTCAGGGGGACACGGCTCGCCCACTCCTTAGCCTGGTCTCGTCCTGGCTACTACTGTAAGGTTTCATTCCTCTATGACTGTGTTTTCCTGCTGTCTCAGTTAAGCTCATCCAACAGAAAGGAAAGAACCGCCAAACTCAACTTTTTCTGTATCAACATGATGATAAATATGCCATGTGACTGACATCTACTGTAGGAACGATGATAGGAGTAGGTGACCAGGCTGTCCTTGCCAGGGAACGTAACGCAGAGATTGCCTTTTTTTTTTTTTTTGGCAGTAGCATTCATCTACATTAAATAAATCACTGAAGTCAGCACTGCTACCCTATGGGCTCTCTTGTTTGTTGAGTAAGTTTGAACATTTGTAGTTAGTGATTGCAAGAGAAGGTGATGCCAGCCTGATGAAACAGGTTACTCAAAAGCTGGCTTTGGGAAGCTGGCTTTTGATTGAGCTTCAAGAAGAGAAAGAGGAGGAGGGAGAAGAGGGTGAAAGGGGAAATGTAGTCGAGTATGAAAATGGTTACTGCAAAGATGCAAGAACAGCCTGCAATTCACAGTTCTTATAAGATAGAAAATACCGTGAGTAAATGTTGATGAAGTGGATCTGGGCAATGCAGTTGGAGGAATAAGGATAGTAAGGTCAGTCCGCAAGGCTTCATCAGCTTATCTTTGCTAAGAAAACAAGTTAATTTTTTAATGGATTATTTTAAAATTGTTGAATAAGTTCTGCTGCTATTCCTTTTTCGCTACATTCTTTCCACCTTTAGAGCTTATTTATTTCTGCCTGTTCCTTCATGTTTTTAAACTGGTACATTATTTTGTAAAAATGTTTCATTTAAAACCTGTCAATTTTTCTTTTAAAAAATGACAATAACTTAATGATATTAACATATTTATTTATAAATAATTTCAGCATCTTGCTGTTTGCCAGCAGTTTCCCAGCCTGGGAATGTTTTATCTTTCCAGTTGTTTTGTTCTCTGGTAGTTACTTTAAAAAATAGCAAACAGAAAGCGTTATTCATCTTGGACTTCAGCCACATCTATCTGTCATGGTCAAATTCTGGTTTCCTGCTTAGCTCAGATGCTGTTACATTTCTGCAGGCATGAGTGAAAGTGGGGAATGATGGAGGAAGGGATTAAGAAAGAATGTTAGCAGACCTACATTTATTGCTTGACAATCTGCAATAAATTGAAGTGACTCAATTCTTAAATATATGTAGGCATTTTAAAAAAGAGATTTTGGAATTTTGCTGTAGTGGTTACTTAGAAGTCAAATTGTCATTTGCTGGAGCAAACTGATAAGCTATGATACCAGTCATAACCCATTGGGTATTTTTCTTTACAGGAACATTTTTGTTGCAGTCAGCCTAAAGTGGTACTCATGATTTGTAATTAAAACTTTCTGTTACTAGGCAAACTTTGGCTGTTCTCTTTTTTTTTGGTTGTTTTTTTCTCTCAGCTGCTGATGGGACCTTTTGAAATACGTTGAGGTTAGGACCTTTCCCCGCCTTCTCCCCCCAAAACTAGCTGGGAAAAAAGTGTGTTTATGACAAAAGCTTGGAGGAGAGTTTGCATAATATGATTTTGAGCTTAAAACTGTATTGAAATTAGTAAGTATTGTTGGATCTTACAAATTTTGGAGGCCACAGTGACGCTTGTTATGTGACTCTGGGAGGCTGGAATATTTTCAAGTCAGTGTTTCTAGCACTCTTCTTTGTTATGTTTCCAAACAAATGGTAGCATGTACCAGTTTTCCTTCTGATATTTGTTAAGGAGTTCTGTTTTCCTGTAAAGTGAAAAGTACCTGTCTTGATTTCCCCTGCAGCCAGTGGTGTCTTATTCCTGTGGGTGCATTCAGATTGACAGGCCTTAAGTGTGTGCACGTAGAGGGTTTTAGAAAGGGTCTGTTGCAAAGCCGAGATTGAGAGACATACTTTTCTTTTTAAAGAACTTCCTGCTGTTTGCATGCAAGTGATCTCTGGAAATCTGAATGGGATGCTCCATAAGTGAAAGATGACAGAGAGAACAGTCAAGGAGGTTAAGGCTGCATATCAGCAGTATTATGGGGAGAAATAGTTTTTGGACTATCTCAGGTGGCTGGTGGAGAAGAGGCAGGGTAGACAATCTTTTGTATGAAGAGTAGGGAGCGAAAGAGGTGATAAAGTTTCTCACATGCCTGAAGACTCATCTCATGAAACATTCCTACAGGTAGGAAATTGAATGTGTCAGTGAAGTGTGGATTTACATGCTGTAGCTTTTGAACTGTCTAGATGTCATCTAGACTTTCAAAAAGAGATGGAGTATAGTATTTAACAGGATCATTATGCCAGTAGAATATGCCTGATGGAGCTCTTCAGGTTATTCAAATGCAAGATAAAATTTTCAGATTACGTAAGTCACTCTAGGATGAATAAAATCCAAAAGAAACCTTTGATTGAAAATTACAATTGTACATAAGAATCGGTGATTTGAGAACTTTCTGCACTGGTGGGAATAAATACTAGAAATTGATTCTCTGTAATATTTTCTGGATTACAGTAAGTATTGTTGTTTTTTGTTAGGTAATGAGAAACACAGTATTCAGGTTGCTTCTCAACAAGAAGATGGTGAACCAACACTACAAGACATGGCCGCACTTGTTGAACAAGTTACTGGAGTTCCAGTTCCTTTTCAGAAGCTGATATACAAAGGTAACTTACAAATCTCTGCCAGTTTCTTAAAGATGATGCCATTCATCCTAATCAGTTTCACAGGCTCATGTTTTTAGTGTCTTTAAAAAGGCATTCTTGTGCAACTCAGTTATTTTTTAACTGCTCTTTTGCTCTCTCATTTTCCGTTTAGGGAAGTCTCTAAAAGAACTGGAACAGCCGTTGTCAGCGCTTGGAGTTAAAAATGGTTGCAAAGTCATGTTGATTGGGAAAAGGGTAAGTGTTGCCTTTGGGCCTTTTAAATTATTGTCATATACATCAGTGATTGATCTGAACTGGTTGCATCATATCTTCTATACCTACCCACAGAGTTTAGTTCCGTCTTACTCCGCACTACAAATAACTTCAGTTTGTACATTTCTGAAATTACATTACTGACTGACTTCTGCCATACATTACTGGCAAAATCCTGCCTAATCTATTGCTTGTCAATGTTCATGGATTTTCTTTTTCTGATTTAAAACAAATGAAAAAAAAAGCTGTAGCTTCAGAGTCCTCTGCATTATCTCTTGTGAGATGACTCATGGCTGCTTTGACAAGTAGAGGAAAAGTAGTATCTTGTGATACACGTTGCCTCTATAAAGATGCTAAGCTAACAATGACAAAAAGTCTGCAGTTTTCCTTATTCCCTTAAAATGAATCTCATTTGGTGTATCTGTGTACATTACCGCTTTGATTGTGTTTGTAATTAGGCCTTAGAAGAAGCACATTTGATAGATAAGGAAAGAATGACCACAATGCAGTAGGGATTTTAAGTCAGTGTAAGTCTATGTCTGTCTCACCACTGTTGTTGCTTTTCAGCTGTGTAGTGCCTCTGTTTGTTCCATAGTTGTTAATGCTGTGGTTTTGAATACACAGAATAGTCCAGAAGAAGAGGCTGAATTAAAGAAGTTAAAAGATTTGGAGAAGTCAGTGGAGCAAATAGCTAATAAGTTAGAGGAAGTTAATAAAGAATTCACAAGTATCCAGAAGGTATGTCACTTTTGTGTCTTTATATCTTTGCCAAACAGTTTTGTAGGTGTATATATTTTTAAAAAATACTGTTTAAAAGTTTTGAGCAGTCAGTGATACTGTTCTAGGATCCTGTAAAATTCTTAACTAAATTTCAAATGCTTTTTATGAGTTTGCAAAATAGAAATACGGCACTGTCTGGAAGAAGGTAAATGTTACTACATTTTGATTAAATCATATTCTCTAGGTCTGGAAAACCAGGAAGGGTTTTCTAAAAGTCCAGAGGAGAATGTCGCATTGTTTAAGTAAGACTAACAGATCTTGCACTTAGCATTTCAAGGATGGGTAGAACACAGATTGAGATTGGAGTCCCTATCATACTTGCAACTTAGAGAAACAGTTAAAGATGTTTTCTGCTCTGGAGAATTGACAGATATTCTTAGCTAGAATATTCTGTAGGGTATGGAATAACTTTGTCTTTCCTTCCTTATTTTTCCTCCTCAGGGATTTTTAGCAAAAGATCTCCAAGCAGAAGCGCTAAAACAGCTGGACAAGAGGATAAAAGGAACTGCAGAGCAGTTCATGAAGGTCCTGGAACAGATTGATGCCATTGTAAGTAAATAACCACAGAACAAAGTTAATTCCCACTAGAAGCTTACTATTGAGAATATACTTTCTTGTTCATTTATTTGATACATGAGAATAGTAAATAAAAAAAAATTATTTGAAAATTAGTTAATTGGTTTGCTCATTTGGTTTTTTTTTTTAATGTCCAGCTCTTGCCCCTGTATGTCTCCAAAAAGACTACTTGGCAGCATCTGTTTTTAAATGGTGACATTAATGCCTGTGTATGCATCCTCATTGTGCAGAAGAGCTTCATTTGGGGCAGCCACTTGTTAAGACTGAATTAAATGAGTATCCTTTACTCAACATTTACCCTTCTAGTTTGTCTTGGCAAACATTAAACTTCATGGCAACAGTAGAGGTCTGTGAAAAAAAGCCCAGCAAATCCATACTCATGTATTCTGCATTGCATTAGGAACAAGGAGGTCTTGAAGAATAATCTGTTCCATTGTATATGGACTGACAGTACTTATTTTTGAGATGCCTGAGTATTAAGGGCTGGATTTTTTCTTTGGAATGTACTGGGGTATATCCAAGTGCTTCACAGTCATTAATGGATCATAACCTTACATCACATTTCTATATCTTCCAGCTGAGAGCTAGGTAAGAACAGAAGATTATGGCAACTAGAGTATTTCCTTACTCTCTTTCTCTGTTTATTGGTCATATTCTGTAAATTTTGTTATATAATTATGTTGCATATCATAACATCCTGATCTGAAGGAAAAATACAGCTTTTCTGTGGTAGTGATGTCTTTGGGTTTCCACCTTTGTACAGTGACCCTTTACAGTATTGTTTCAGAAAGGTTTCATGCAAGTACCTGTAACTGGTGAACCAAATGTAGTTTAGATTATGGACGCTTTGAAAAAGTTCATCAGCAGACTAAAGCAAGGAGTAATCATTCAAATTGTCTGTCATCAAATGCTGTGCAATATGCATGTGTTCTAGGAATGGTGGGGAGCTCATGAACTTATCTTTAATGGTAAACTAACCTGTTTGTCATAGCCAGGAGTTCTTAAATACTTTTAAAAAATATGCTAAGTATTTCAAAGTCTTTAAAAGGTTTTTCAAATTTCTTCCTTTTCTGCCTCATGTAGAGGAAAATATTTTGCTGACAGTTCTTAAATGCGTTTAGACATGAGGACTTTATATAACCAGTTGCCTGTTTGAAGTGGTGGATGTACTATGTGTTTTTATGAAAATAGCAGTGAAGTGACAACTGTTTCAGTTAGTTGGATGTGATTATATTTTATTTCTGATGCTAAGTCCTATTAAAAAAAGGTCAGTTCTTTTATGCTGGTGTACAGTTCTGAAACTCAGCAAACAGCCTTGAGAAAGCAATTCACTGCTTGCTAATTAATCCAAAATGAACTTCCCGTTTCCTTTTGATTCTGGTACTTTTTATGTGTCTTAAATGTAAAGAATGCTGTTGTCTATCTCCTTATCCAAAATATTCTAAATGATACTGGACAAGGGACTTTCAGTTTTACTACAAGGTTTTAGAAGACTTACAATTTACTCACTTCATGTTTAGACTTAGGAAATAATGGAATGGCTGTCACTTTGTTTTGTGTCTTGTGGAAGTGGAGCAGCCAGAGCTAAACTAATTAGGAATTGGTATCTTTTAATATTTGCCATACTGATTTGTTACTTTGTTGTGTAAGAGCCAGTGAAATTGCTGAGCCTCATCTTTTTAACACAAGAAGTGGGGAGTTGTACAGAGGTGATGTGGGCTATATTAGGCTTAGCAGTGTTTATAGTTATCTGTTTTGATATACAAAGGCAGATATGTTTTTTGGCATGAAAACTGTGAAACCTTGAAATATTGCATGTGAGATATGTGTAGTTGGGTGGAGTCTTTACATAAAATGTAGCAATTCACTGCACTGGTATTAGATAAAATGAGCAGGCCACCAGCTTCATTAGGTATTACTGAGCTGTATTGTACGATACACAGGGCAGCAATAGACAACCAAAATGAGATATGTATATGAACGATAAATGGGTTACACTGAAATAATAGAAGTAAATAGAAATGCAAACAAAAAAGTCTGACAGTATCCAGAAAGTATTTTATCTGTATCTCAGAACTGTTTTTATAAGAGCATTTAGTATTATTTTTGTTAGCCAAGTAAAATGCAGGTTCGGACAAATCTCTTAGATGTGCTATTGGTTCAATAACAGCATGTTAAAAAAAAATAAGACAGGGGGAAGAGTGACCAAGGAAGCTGTTTTCTGCTAAGACAGAAAAGTGGATGCATTGTAGAAGTGAAGCGTACCAAAAAGCTCAACACTATAAGGATTCCAGTTTATTTATTTGGAAGAATTGTTGTGAAAGCTCTTCTAAAGTGTCTTGACTGTCATATATTGTTTAAACATCATCCAGCTTAATACAAAATGAGGATTGTATAGTTATAGAGAGATAAGGTTGAGTAAGCTTCTCTCAGGCTGTCAGCCTCCTACTGTTAGTAGACAAGCTCATTTAATTGGAGGAGCTGAATTTAGAACTAAAACTCCTTTTTGCTAGACTCCATGTGTTCCAGAACTATCAATTTAAAAGCAATTTAGGAAGGAGAGAAGTAGGTTGGTATTCTACAGTATTGGTATGTGACAGATGTCACTGCCAAAGGTATGAAAGTCTTGAAGGAATCTTTTTGGCTAGAGTAGCTGTACTTAACATTTTAATATTAAATGTGTTTGTTTAAATGTGTACTTCACAATGGGAAGAGTGGAGGGGTCTTATGATAATTTTTCATGAGCACATTTTTGAATGCTGTCACACAGTCAGATGTTCCCATAAGGCACAGATATTGGAAGATTTCTTCACCAGGAACACAAACTGAAACTGATTCTGTCTACAGTTGAAGATTTGTGTGTTTGCATCACCAAAAATGTCATTTATTTCAGCAGTTAAGACATTTGGTTCAGCAGTAAAAGTCAAAGTACACTACTTATTACAAATACTGGTGACTAGAGCACGGAAAATCCTTGACTTGATCAGCTGGCACAGCTTTGTAAATAGCCTTTCAGCTATTCAGCCTATTCAGCTGAAAGGCGTTTTCAGGAACAAACCAGAAAGCTTTTCTGAGCTCAGTATAAATATTTAAATTCACAGTCATGATACTATATACTTCTTATGAGCCTGCTCTAACTTATATTAAGTCTGTTACCAGTATTGCAGTCTGAGGTTATTTTGTTCTCATCACAATTCCTTTTTAAATGGTAGATTTATAATCTAGTTATTTAGTGTCTCAGAGAAGAGATTGTTTTAACTGAAAAAAAAAAAGTTTTCTTCTGAAATACCAGTGACTGATCTTCTTTACATAAATTTGTGACAAAATCATCTGTCAAATTGCTGTTTCAGTGTTGAGGATGTGGTAACGTTACTCACTCACAATTATGTTCTGGTGACTTACCCTTCTTTCCTAAGGATTATTTTGGGGGTTACAATTCCTTTGTAGAACTTTGGAGGGGTGTGTCTCTTAACCTGCACACTGAACTCATGTCTGTGATGCTGATAATCATCTTTTCACTTGAAAGAAATGTGTTCAGTTTCTAGTTTTAGGAGGTGCAGTCTCACATAGAAGCTTTTCGCAAGAGAGAAAGCTTCCCTTCTGATCTTGAAGGGAAGTGTTAAAAGATGACAGGAGTTTTATCCACTTTAACAATGCTGCTGTTTGGGAAAACTGGTACTGGAGAAATAGAAACAGAAGTAGAAGCTGAAACTACAGGAAACAGAATATTCCTTCTCTTACCCATCTTCTAAGAGCAAACTATCAAAATAAATGAACAAACCTGACACTAAGTTTGTATGGCAAGATTTGCCCTTTGCAAAGCCATGCTGGCTGTGTTGAATCACCTCCCTGTCCTCTATGTACCTTACAGCTTTTTAGAGGCTCTGTTCTATGATCATCCAAGGCACAGAAGTGAGACTGATGGTCAGTAGTTTCCATGTTCTTCCTTTCTGCCTTTAAAAAAAAAACAAACATGACTGCAGTGTTTCCCCTTTTCCAGCCTGCCATGTTTCCTGATTGCCATGACTTTTAAAATATTATGGAGAATGGCTTGACAACAGGGTCAACCAATCCTCTCAGGACTCCAAGATGCATTTCATTGGGTCCTACAGATTTGTGTGGGTTTAGGTTCCTCAAAGGGTCACAGACCTGATCTCTTACAGTGAGAGTGACTTTGCTTCCCCAGTCCTCCACTTGCAATCCATCCACTCACAGAGTGTGGGAAGAGAGATCAAAAAAGCAGAAGACTGTCAAAAGAAGTTGTTGACTACCTCAGTCTTCTTGTCTGTTGCTACCACTTTGCCAGTCTTGCTCATCAGGAGAGTACACTTTCTTTTACCTTACTTTTCTGGTTGATGTACCTGTAGAAAGCCTCATTATTCTTTGCATCCCTTATCAGGTTCAGCTCCAGCTGTGCTTTGCCCTTCCTCACTCCATCCCAACACAACCAGGCATTCCTACCATACCTATCACTGCTTCCACAATTTCTTTCCTGTCCTCAAGTTTGACCAGCAGATCTCAACGCGACTGTGCTGGTCTCTTGCCTTCGTTTCCCAATTTCTTACACTAGGGATTGAGAACTCTTGTGCTCTAGGGAAAGCACCCTTAAAGATCTGCCTGCTCTGTTCTGCTCCCTCGTCCCTGAGGGTAGTTTCCCTAGAGGACCTGATGAACTCCTTGAAAGTGGGATGATTGCTTCCCTAACATACAGGGTCCTGACTTTATTCTTCACCTGACCTGTGTCCCTAAGATTGTACATTTCACCAGTGTGTGATTACTGCAGCCCAGGCTGCTTTGAATCTTGGCACTTCTGATGAGCTCACTTGTTTTGGTGACCATCAGGTCCGGTATAACATACCCGCTGGTACGGGTGTTACCCTCTTAAGAAGTTATGCTTCATGCATTTCAGAAGTCTCCTGGATTGCCTGCAGCTCACTGTGCTGCTTTTCCAGAAGTAGCAGAAAGAGAGCCTGTGAGCATGAAACGCCCTTTAGCTGGAGTAAGAAGACTTTGTAAGAGGCTTCCTTTCATCAGACAGCCTGTAGCAGACATCAACCACAAGTTTCCCTTGTTGCATTTATTTCTTACCTCTAAGCTTTTTACCTGCTTATGGCTGTTTTCCAGGGACAGCTCTTCACACTATATCCATTTTTTAATGTAGAAGGCAACCCCTCTACCCCTTTTTCTTGATATGGATCAAGAACTGTCTGGAAGGCCAGGCCCAGAGAGTGGTGGTGAATGATGCCACATCCAGTTGGCAGCCAATCACTAGTGGTGGTCCCCAAGGATTGGTACTGGGCCTAGTCCTGTTTAATATCTTTATTGATGATCTGGATGAGGAGATTGAGTCCATCATCAGTAAGTTTGCAGATGACACCAAGCTAGGAGCAGGTGTTGATCTGTTGGAAGGTTGGAGAGCCCTGCAGAGGGACCTGGACAGGCTGGATGGGTGGGCAGAGGCCAATGGGATGAAATTTAACAAAGCCAAGTGCAGGGTTCTGCACTTTGGCCACAACAACCCCAAGCAGTGCTACAGGCTGGGGACAGAGGACACTCTGGCACTTCAGCTGGGCTGTCAGCCATGCTACCTTCTTAGAGGAAGACTCTCTAATTTCTTTGAGGTGTTTCATTATGTTTCCTTCTTGGCTCCTGTTACCTCAGCCCCTGCCGTATCTCTGTAAGATTTTTAAGTGTGCTGCTGTGTCCCTAGCATGTTTCAGAGCAACTTGCTGAGGGTCTTCACTAACCCTTTGTCCCTCTAATCATGGTCTGTCATCCCATAGTTTGTCACAGGCAAGCTGGATATTATCCTCCTTCAGGTCTAGCTCAAAGCTCTGTCAATGAGTTCTGCAGGCTTTGGAACAAAGATCCTCTTCTCCCTTTGGGAAAGGTGAATTCTATCTGATGCCAGCAGGCCTGGTGCTGTGTAGGCCGTGCCGTTGTTGAAAAACCCAAAATTGTGTTGATCCATCTGTTTCTTCCAGTGTCACTGCCCACAGCTGGAAGGAGAGAGGAAAATGATTATCTGTGTTCCAGATGGCCTCTGTCCCAAGGCCCTGGAGTCTCTTGATTGCCCTTGAAAATATAACAACGTGTCCCAGCTCACTCTGTTGCATGCCCATTTTCTCCTCACCCACGGTTTTGGGAAGACATGTATATCTGGTGATTATTATTTCTTTGGTATCACAGTGGCCTAATTACTGCACAAATACTGGAACTGTATGAACCCTGAACTTCCTGGCGTCTCAGTGATGCCTATGGTTTCACTTCCCGTGATGGGCTGTTTCTTTGGTGTGGAATCTCATGCGTTTTGTACTATTTACAGTGCCGTTTTAGGTTATACACAAGGCTCCTATGTTTAAATCCATGTTTGCTTGATAAGACACTGAAACCAGGTGGGTTTGTTTGGGGTTTTCCTATTTAGGGTTTTTTGGTTTGTTTTTGTTTTTTTTTTTAATTGTCACATATGTAAACCTCTCAGTAATGCTTGCATTTTAGCTGAAACAAAAGGGAGAGTAGTGTTGGGAAACCTTCATTCCTGATACAGAATTAGGGCGGAAAATAAAAGATACAGCTGTGACAGTGAAGATTTTTATGTGTCTTCAAGAGTAAGAGCACAGTCTATGTGCAGGTGTCATACGTGTTTCAAAAAAGTATTGCAAACCTGAGCACCGTTCCCCTCCAACAGCCAAATTTCACATAGCTCCAAAAGGACAAAGCATATATTGCTAAGATGGCATTTATGACTATATTGGGTGGTAGGAGTACAGAAAATGATGCTGTTTCAATTAAATTAAAAGCTCTCAGCATGTAACACTTTCTGTCTGTTGCCTTCTGTGAGTAGATTCCAGAAAAGATCAGATGTACAGCTTAAACAGACTGGCAATGCCTGCATTACTGGTGATGCGTTCTGGAGATGGCAAGTTACTGAGTCAGTGAGTTTGTAAGAAATTTAGTACCTCTTATAGTCTGGAACATACTGCAGTTGAAGCTTGGTCGAACAGATAACACATACCATAGCAGACAGAAGCAGTGCATGTAGTGTACTTCTGTATGTTACCTTAAAGACATGGTTAGTTTGTTAGCCCAGTTTTTGTATTTGGCATGCTGCATACCTCACTTTTTGACTTTATTATTTTTTCTTCTAAATCCTTCCTTTTGTAGTCATCCTCACTGAGCAAGTATGACATTTTCAGGATGCCTGTTCAGAGGAGTCTTTGATACATTCAATTTTTGCTGTAAGTTTAATATGCTAATTTTAACATTAAGCTGCATCAACTTATTTATTTTACTGCAGAATCTGCCGGAGAATTTCAGTGACTGCAAACTGAAAAAGAAGGGGTTGGTAAAAAAGGTTCAGGTGAGTTGTTTTGTTTTATTTCTACTTAATGCTAGGCACTTATACCAAGAGTTTGTGAAAATGTGAGCTGTTTAGCAATTCGTTTTTTTCAATGTTTGTCTTGATTCCATTGGTGTTTCATATGACTTCAATTTGAAATGTATTTAATAGCTTCATAAAACAGCATACAAAATCTGAGATTTTTGTAATTCATGCTGTTTTCAGATAATGCCTGCAATTTACATTAGTGGTTGGCCTTATGGCTGAATAATGATATAGACAGGCTGAGAGAGTTGGGGCTCTTCAGCCTGGAGAAGAGAAGGCTTTGAGGAGACCTTATAGTGGCTTTCCAGTATCTGAAGGGAGCCTACAGGAAGGCTGGAGAGGAACTATTGACAAGGTCTAGTAATGTCAGGATGAGGGGTAATGGGTTTAAACTGGAAGAGGGGAGATTTAGACTGGATGTTAGGAGGAAGTTCTTTACAGTGGAGGTAGTAAGACACTGGAATGGGTTGCCCAGGGAGGTTGTGGATTCTTCCTCCCTGGAGGCATTTAAGGCCAGGCTGGATGAGGCCTTGAGCAACCTGCTCTAGTGGGAGGTGTCCCTGCCTATGGCGGGGGGTTGAAGCTGGATGATCCTTGAGGTCCCTTCCAACTTAAACCATTCTATGATTCTATGATTCTATAAAGTTGTTCTGGTAACTTGTAAAGGAAACAGGATCATTCCTCCTTTCCTGTATCTTGGTGGGCTGGAGGTCTAGGCACAAGGATGCGGTCAGCTATCTCCTGATGGATCTTCCTCGTGGTGTTCTTTGGAAAATTTAGCTTGTGTTGCAGTGGACCAACTTCATATGGATGACACAAAATCTTTAACTTAAAATCTGTACAGAAGAGTGGCTATGTTAGCAGATGTTTTTTTAAATTCCTTCGCTGTTGTATAGTGCTTATAAATTCCTAGACGTTGTTTCCAGATCGTGTCACCGTTTAAGGTTCCAGGGCAAAACCTCCCCTCTCCCCTGCCCCTCTTCCCCCATAGGGAAAAAGTAGGCAGGGGAAGGTAAGGGGTAAACAAAGGCAGTTGAACATAAATTATAAATTATGAGAGTAATTTTAACAAAAAATAAAAGGTATTTAGGGAAAGGGGATATACAGAGATATTAGGAAAGAGTATATATACAGGCATGTACAGAACCACTTCGCAGATGGCAGTGGATTCCCCTGAGATAGGTGTAGCCACATGGAGTAGGCCTGACCATGTGGCAAGCAGCCCTGACTGTGGTCAGCAGGTCTCAGGAAGGCGAAGAGCAAAAGAGTGAACTGGAAAATCCTCCCAGTTACATAGAGGAATAGGCAGGAAATGGGAGGGAATAAACATGACCCGGGTAATCCCTTCCCTGGAGGTCAGGTTTCCTACCCACCTAGGGCTTTGGATTTCCATTTACCCACCTGGTAACTCTTAAACTACAACAGACCATGAACTGAATGTTTGTAATAAATACTGGAATTTGTCCTTCCATGTCTTCAAGGTCAGACTTCTATAAATGAATGGTAATGATACCATGTTACTTGTTTTATTTGTATTTGATAGCTTCAGTCAAAGACTCCTAAAAAAATGTGAAAGTACCTTGCATTCACATATGAGGTTTACTGTAACCTTAGGAAATACTTTCCATTATTTTTTCTCATTTTTTTTAAAAATAGCCATGTCTTTCAGAGGAAGCCTTACCAAGAAGTACTTCATAGTAGAAATGGTTTTTTTTTGTAGGTTTAGGGATAGAACACTTAGTTGCAGAGGTGAGTTTAGTTAATACAAACTGAAACAAAGATTGTTGTTTGGCTTAGTTATATGTGGCTCAGAACATACTCTTGATTCCATGTGCCTAACCAAAGCAGCATAATACTGCAGTAGAGGTATGGACGTAAACTTAATGACAAGATACTAGAGCTGCACTCTGGGCTGAAGTTATTGCAGAAATAAGTGGAGCTTTGTGTAAGAACTGTTCTTACACTGTTCTGTTGAGTAGAAATCAGCATTACTGATTGCTTTTATAGGCACAGTATTCTGCAATTGTAAGTTATAAACCCTTTGGGGACTGAAAAGGAATCTGAGGGGTTTCAGACCAACAGTGTGTTTTTCCAGAGCAAGAAAATGATGGCAAGTTATGCCTATTACTCCCAATTATTCGTGAAAGCATGGAGGAACTACTAGCTGTTTTCTGTTGCTGGCAAGCACGTATCTTCCTGAACCAGGAGGTGTAAAACATGACCAACAACTGCAGTTTTTACTGTCTTGACTTATTCCTTACACATCAGTTGGTGTTGGCTCAAACTATTGGTTGAAGACAGATTATTGAAAACACCATGATTAAGAAACATTCAATGGCATAACAGTTTACTGTTCTAGATGGAATAAAGTTTCTTAGTGTAATTTAAAAGTTATTAAATATCTCTCTGGTTTGACTGTTAAGATGTAATGCAGACACAACAAAACTGAGTGCAAGACCTGAATCGACAGTGGAAGAGTCTGCTCAGAAACTACAGTGCGCTCACATACATTGGAATGGCCTAAAAGAATGACTTTAACATGCTGACTTGTTCTGTGCACTAGCAAAGAGATCAGTGGCTGCTGACTCTTATTTGCTGTGTTTGGGTTGCTACACTTGTTAGAATTTTTTGGAAGGTTCTAAGAAACTGTAAGGTGCTGTGGACTGCCCTTGTTGGAATGCAGTCTTCTGTTGTTTGAGGTACAACAGTTATTCAAAAGATGAGGGTTCACGTTACCCCTGTAGTCCTGAGAAATAGAAGAGGCCTTGGTTTGAGGAAAGCTTCTTCTCAATTTGACAGTGTAGGTTTGTCACTACCACCCTTGGCTACACAAGTATGTGTTTTAGAAAGGAGTTTAAAAGTAATGTTCCAAACTGAAGCACTAACTTGTCTTAATGGTTATGATCCTTACTGTTATTTATGACCTTTGGATCAACTCAGAGTACTTCAGTGGCAAGACAGATGAGGATGGGCAACCACATTATTGCCTTATCAAATAGGGATTTTGGGTAACCAAAATTGTGACTGGAAGGCGGTTGTTGAGTTGGCTTCTTCAAATTCATGATGGAAAGTGTAGTTTCTGTCCTTGAGAAGCATCTACCATTGCTATAATTGGATCTGCAATAACATTTGTTTGTTTCTTACTCTCAGGTTTTTCTTGCCCAGTGTGATACTATTGAAGGAAGTATTGGTCAAGAAATGGACAAGCTGCAGTCAAAGAATTTGGCACTGGCAGAATAAGAAGGCATTGCCCTACGTAATTAGGAAACATAATTGCTCTGTGAGCAGGAAGAAAAGTTTGCTCTTTGTTTTGGAGCACGTATTCAGCTTTTTTTTCGGTTTGTTTCATTTTGAAAAAGCCCGGTCTGTTAGACTGGTAGCAGCCAATCATTAT
The DNA here is from genome assembly GCA_013400475.1 of Tricholaema leucomelas. NCBI lineage: Eukaryota > Metazoa > Chordata > Aves > Piciformes > Lybiidae > Tricholaema lacrymosa > Tricholaema leucomelas. The sequence goes on from WAAF01012074.1 coordinate 695,101, forward strand.
TTGCTGATTGTCTTGTTTGCTGCTTGGTTAGGCCTGTTATTTTGAAAAGAATATCCTTCCTGAAGAATGACAGAAATAATCTTTGTGGTAAATTGTTATATATGTTATGGATGAATGCTTACTTAAGTTACGAAGTTTGCAGTGATGGGCAGTTTTGTCTGATATGTCTTTGAATTTATTTACAGCTCAAATCAGAGAAGGTCTGTAATCTTTTAAGTGGCATAAGCTGCAGGTGTAGGACTTCAGATTGACTCAAAAAGGCAAACCAAGGTGACATGCAGGCGAGTTGAATATTCTAGTAAACAGTTCAGAGCAATAAGAAAACTCCTATGCGTTTGTATCTACTTAATGTTTGTATGCGTTTATAAATACAAGAAAGCTTGACTATAAGGGAGTCATACCTATTTTAGCCTTAAATTGTCATAATAAATGGAATGTACTGTAACATGTATGGTACTGAATTTTGAGTGGTGCTTTAAGTTGTTACTGAGCTCCTTGATATAGACTTATGTCTTCTACATAGATTTCTGATGTACTGTGGTTTTTGTAGATAATTCTTGCTTTTATCTTGTTTGGTCTTGAGTTATGGTGGGAAATGAAATGAGATTACTCATGCTGCTCATATACCAAGGATTCAGTTCAGGGAAGGTATAACTAAGGAGCTATTTTGAAAATGGTTTTAACACATTTTTCCCCTGAATGTACTGAATTCCTGATGTTATATTCAATGGAAAATTGCAGTGGTTATTTCTAGTCTGTCAAGGTAATTTTAATGGAATTTTTGTAATGCTACAAAGTGACACAACTTCATTTTAGCAGTGCCATGTGTCTGAGTGTTAGAACTGATTCTTGCAGTCAGGTTATGTGCCACAACAACCTGCTCTGTTAGGTGAAAACAAAGCTTTTTGCAGCAGATAGTAACTGTCTGCAGGTGCAGCCAACTTTGCAGTTGTTGGGCAGAGTCCTGTCTGACATACCTGTAGGGAGCGTTGCTTTTTCACTGATGCTTGTGGTCAGTCATATCCGCAGTAGCTGGTGAAGCAGTGACTGGTAAGGAGCCTGTTTCTGTGTGGAAGAAAAGCTCATTTGTCTCAAAGGAGTCGTAGTGAGGATATTTTGAAATGGCCTTTATCCATATGTGACTAATCTGAGATTTCCATCCCTTCAATATAAAAATAGGAAATGTGTAGAAAAAGGTATTATTTTCTGATAATTATAAAAATGAAATAGTACTTAAACTATTACTATTAAAGTATTATCTTTGATATTTTTGACTGGAGGAGCATTTCTTCAGTGAAAAATGCTGTTGGAGAAATTAAAGGGATAGCCCTGCATTAGAAAGGGTCACTTTTACTCTAAAAAAGATGTTTGACCTATCAGAATTGGAATTGCTGTATTTTTTAACATTGATTAATTTCTTCAAGGTGTGGTTTTGTGTGGGTTTGGGGTTTTTTTGTTTGTTTGGTTTTTTTTTAATTCCATATGTAACTCTCTTTTCAGCATCTGTGGAGAATTTTAAGGTCTGAACTCCTAGGAAGCTTGTCTTTCCCATATTAGGAAAGAGTGTGCTTGGTAGGACTATTTTTTCCTAGGCTGCCAGTCTGGTCATACTGAATTTTTCCTGCACTTTAGGGTTAGGAGGAAGAGGAGTTGGTTGTAGCCATTCTTTTGAAGCCCTACCTAGCTTGGTGCTGCTTCCAGATCAGATTCAGCTAACTTTTAAATTGTTAGCAATACTGTTGCCTAATTCAGGGAATGCAAAATGAGCCGCTTTCCTGTGATAGAAAGGAATAATCCTTCTAATGCACTGAACTCTCACAGGTGGACATAAAATGAGCAAAGCATCTTCTTGTGCCCATGAAGAGAACTGGGATATGTAGTCATGGCTATGACTGTCTATTTCTGCTGCTCCTTCATATTTTTCTCTCTTGGGTGAGAACACTACAGCTATAGCAAATGTCATCTTCCCAGCACTCCTTTCTAGAAACTTGCTGCTTCTTGAGATGTGCTTGTGTGAGTACATCCTCTGCCTCTCTCACAAGTCAAAGACAGGTGGATTAACTTTTAAGGTGATCCATAGCAGATGTGATAACCTGGTACTTGAAACAGAGTGATGATGAAGCTTTCCCACCAGCACTTCCGGATTCAGCAAAGGGTAGGTGTTCTGAGCTGTAGTTACCCTACAGTGGTAATTCCTGGTATCCGAGTGTTTGGTTTCTAGGACAAATGTGGGTGAATAAAGACAAACTTCTGTGGTACAAGATATTTTGTCTTCCAAATATAAAAATTAGTTGATTAATTTTGGAAAATAGGTGGTTTTATTTAGAATAATCTAAGATCTCCTACAGTGAATTGACTTACTGACTTTTATTCTTAGTTTTGAAAGGAAAGTCATACATCAATTTTTTTTCTTAGTAGCCTTGAGTTTCAGTAAAAGAAAACATATGCTTTTGAAAAGTACAGCAGCCTACAAGTGTGGGAGGAAGGGGAAGAAAGAGATTTTAAATATGCTTCAGAATCTGTGAAGGTAAACATAGACCTCAACCAAGCTTAAGCTATATTCTCACTGATTCTGTAGTCTAGGTGTTAGCATGATACCTGTTTTGCTACTGAATCATTTCCTCACCTCAACTGGCATCCCTGATAATGTCAAAAGAGAAATTACCTCCATTGCCTCAGTTGCACTTACCCCATTGTCTTCCTCCAGCTGCTGTATTACTCTGTTTACATACTTCAGATGTGCTGTCCGAGCAAAATGTTTAACGCAAAATTTGGCTTTTATGAAGGTGGAAATCAAATTACACACTTCCTCACCCTGTTTCCTCCACCAGCTCCTGTAGGTTGGTGTGAAACAAACCAACCCTGTGTTGTGCTGGGTGCTGTGGAGCCTGAAGCTGTGGGATGGCTTGGTCTCTGGGAACATTGTGAAATGCACTGCTTGTAGCAGTGTCCTCTGTGGCCAAGTCCTCCTGAAGGCAATGTCGCTGTTAAATCTGCAGTAATGCATCTATCACACACTTTTAAAAAATATGAAGTCACTTGTGGTTTGGGGTGAAGTACTTGACATCATGGAAGTTGGGGCTAGAATTTTTTTTTAACTTATTTTATTGTACTATCATAAATGGAAAGGTATAAATAAAATACGGAAAATTCACTTCTGTCCTTGGTCATGATGCAGTTCTTAAGCGCTGTAAATGGGCCGTATCTTTGTGGGGAAGGGGTTTGCTGCTCTGTGTAAAGTTTACTGTGCAGGCAAGTGGGAAGTGTTTGGGTAGAGGTGGTTGTGCCAGACTTCCCAAGGGCCTGCAATGTTACTGTGACTGGCAGTAATGCTAGAACATAAAGAAGTTTGGTTTGTTTTATAATTAAAAAAAAAATTTAAAAAAAAATTCAAGCAGGTTCCCTCCCCCCCCCCCCTTTTTTTACAAAAAATTGTTCTCGGGACACTTTTTGGGTATTCATGCACAGGTGCGGCCCTTAGCAGGACGACCGTGCCTCTCCAGTTCTGGTGGTGTTCTAAAGGCTTAACTACTGAAAATCCTCATCAAGCCAAATGATTTAATGCTACCCCTGCGGTAACGTTATTTTACCTCTGCTTCGGGGGCGGAAGGCGGGCTGGAGCTTCCTGGTCGCGACGCCTTGGTTCCCGCCTCACGGCGAGGATTGGGTCGCTCCTAAGCGCCGCGGTCCCGGCGTGCCTGGCGCGGCGAGGCGGAGCCGTAGGTGCCTTTGCGTGTCGGGAAAAGATGGCGGCGGCCGGGTTGGGCTCCGGACGGAAGCAGGTGCGACAGGAGGAGCTGCGGCGTCTCATGCGGGAGAAGCAGCGGCAGAACGCGGGGAAGAAGCGGATCGACTCGCCCTTCGCCAAATATCCTCGGCACTGAGCTTTCTAGCTCCTCTCGAGGGCTGCAGCGTCCCGGGCCGGCGCTGTGTGTGGGAGGGGGCGGCTGCCGAGGGGTGAGGGTCCGCGCCGTAGCGCATTGCTTTCCTTAACAGCGGCCGCCACGTACAACAGCCTGGGACACCTGAGCTGCACACTGTGCAGCGTGCCCGTGAAGAACGAGCTGCTGTGGCAGACGCACGTCCTGGGCAAGCAGCACCGTGAGGTGAGGGGCCGCTGGCTTCCAGCTCTGGCTGGCGAGCGGTAGTGCCCGTGCTCCGATGGGCCTGGCTGCCCGCTGGCTTGGGATGCGGGTTTGAGCTTGGCGCTGGCTGGTTATTCAGAAGTAAGTGGGGCCCACGTGAGACGGGGGAAGGATTGGGGAGGCTACACCGCTTTAACTGAGCCTCAGGGTTTGCTGCTCTTTGCGGTGCACGGTAATAGGTAACAGCGGCGCATCTACCGGGAGAGAGCGGTGTGAAAACAAGCTCGATTATTTTGTCTTCTTTTCTTAAAATCTGTGTAGCGACTTGTGAGAATCACCCTTTGTCTTTCAAGGGGTGTACTCCTAACGTGAAGCTGTGCCCAAGTTAACGACATCGTTTAACTGACACTTGTCTTGAGCTATGACTTGGAAACCGCTCTTGGGCTTGCTTTGTTTTGTGTATGTTGTCAAGGGACAGCTACGCGAGGTTAAGAAAATACACTTTCGTTTTAAATATAATTAAGTGATAGATACAAAGAATTTGTAAATCGGTTTCAGGGAGCTTGTAAGTTGGATGCAACCTTGAGTCTAAGTTTTGTTAACGTTTAAAATTCTGTGACTGCTTCATAGAAGCTGAGTGATTGCCTTTAATTTTACAAGTAGTGAGGAAAAGACAACTGAGATGTTCTGAATTAATTGTCAACATTATGAGTAGATAATCATGGCAAGGCACAGTGACATGTTTTTAATAGTACTGCTGTGTTTTAATATTCCATGACCTTAGGATAAGTTCAGCCTTTCCTCCGTTGTCTTACTGCTGTAAATGTCACTGATCTTAGTCTCATACTGAAATCTCTTGTGCAAGTGTCAGTTCCTCTGCCCTCTTTTCATATCGTTCAACAGAAGCATTAGCCTTGGTTTATGTATCTGTGATGTCTCTTTCAGTGATACTGTTCTAGAAGGATAATAACTCACTTTAATAAATTGTTCTAAGAATGCTGTATTGTAAACTGCAATCCAGAAGTTCCTGCTATGAAAGCTTCCTGAATTTTGTACTCCTCCACAGAAAGTTGCAGAATTAAAGGGCACAAAGCAGGCAGCAACTGGTTCATCTGCTAACACATCTCATCCTGTCAAGAGAAAAACTGTTGACACAGAAAATGCAGAGCTAAAGAGAGTAAAAGGTGAGGAGAGAAAAATATGTTTATCAGACATGTGCCAGAATCGAGCCATTTCACATCTTGAATGGTTTTGATTTTTTTGTTTTGTTTTATTGTTGGTTGGTTGTTTTTTTTGTTTTTTTTTTTTTTGTTGTGGAAGTGAGTGTGAATACACAAGACCATTGAGCAACTGTTAGCCTGTTGCTGCTGAATAGGGGAAAAAGTCTGTCCTGCTCTTGCTCTTGAGTTTACTGGTCTGGAGAAAACTTCACTGTTGGTAGCTTACCTAGTTTTCTTTTGGGTTATTTGGTTAAATTAGTTCATGGAGATGTGGACTTGGTCTAAACAGTACCAGAAACAATGTAAGTTGAATAGTAGAAATACTTTCCCCAAAGTGATGTTATTAACCTTCAGTGGGATCAAGCCACTGTTTTACCTTGAATCGCACATGAAAACTCATAGTAAAGGAAATATATGGGTTTTTTTGTTGTTGTTTGTTTGTTTTGGGGAATTTTTTTCTCCTGAGTGCTACTAAACATGGAAATATGTGAAAGAGTGCCTTTGTGAAGTTGCTGCTGCACTAGGAATCTGTTTGAGGGATATTCCTTTTAAAAGCATGGATTGTAAGATGTGACTCTTGGGTATTCTACAGGTACAAATGAAAAGCCACATACATCTACATCTGGGTAAGTAGATCTTAATACACATGAGAATTTTGTAACTACCAACTGCTGCATTCTCATGTAGTTCTGCCTTATCTCTACCCAAAGAGAATCAGTAGATCTCTGCTTCTGCCTATTTGTTAATGTGGGTGTATGTTCCTGAACATGGCAGCAACTCTCTCATTTGCAGATGAAAAAATTGTGATGTTAACTCTGGAGTCTGTAATACAACAGCAGTTCTTTTATTGCTACTGTCAGACTTACAAGAATTAATATTAGATAGTAGATTTTAGAATTAAACTAGGGTGTGGCATGTATTCTGATCTTTAATGCTAGCATACTGCAGAAGAGATGGTAGACAGAAATTAAGACAAATTTTAAATCTATGTTTAAATATTTAAATGGTATTTATTCACAAGAAACTACTAAAATGTCATGAACAGATGTGTATGAAGGTATTTCTGTCACTTAAAATACATGCAAATGCACATCATGCAGTGGAACTCCTACAGGAGAGTATTTGACTTCAAGAGATTGGCTTAAGAATCTTACTACCACTAAAGATTTCTCATGGTATTCAGACACCTTTATGGGGTTGATATATGTCACATGAGGCCTGCAGGTCTCCTGTTCTCTTCTTCACAGGACAAATTATCACTATCTTGCATAGATACCGTATGCTGTTGTCTTTACAACAGAAGATACCTTTAGAAATTTTGCACGTGTGCAAAATTAGGAGTTGAGAGGTATGTTCAGTATTAAACAGACCATTATGTTAAAATATAACCTGGAAAAAATGTTTGACTTGGAGGCTTGCAATGATTCTAATCAATCTGTGTTCTCATTGCTGAGCCTGTGTGGCTTTTCTAAGATGAAGTTCTGAGCAGCCATAGGTAGCCCAAATAAGTAGTTGTGTTATATGTGAGGATTGTCAGTATGGCTGCAGAACTATTATTTTACTGTCTTCACAGCAGGTGTACTGATACAAATAACTTTGTGGAAACAAAATTACTTAAATTGCTATTCCTCTACATATACTGTGTTACAAGATATTTTTATTGGTGTTTCTGATACTGAATATTAAAATACAAACATGGAACTGAAATGGTGTTTTCGGAATTAACCTGAGCGTTTCTGGGGAACTGCAGATGAAAGCACATGAAAGCAAGAAGTATGTGCCTTCAAACAGTGGTGGCATTGGTAGCTGGGCAGTTTGTGTGTCTAGACAGTTGCATTGCACACAGATTGACTAGATTGTGGATGCTAGACTGTAGCTGAGCTTGGTGAAATGACATAACGTTGGGTGTTCTTTGCTAGGCTACCAGCAGATTTTTTTGAAGAAACGAAGCAACATGGTTCAAATGCACAGGTTTCAAAGAGTCCAGGTCCTAGTTTATTGTCAGGAATTTACGATGATGATGATGAAGAGGAGGAACAAGATCTATCAAACAAATCTTCTGTTACACATAAAACTGAAATTTCCCCTCCAACTCAGGAATCAGTAGCTAATTCTCTGCCTGCAGGTAATGCTAACTGGAATAGTGATTCATTAAGGAGAAGCTATGTATTAACTGATGTTTGAAGGATTTTAATTTTTCTAAGTATTCACTATTATCTGATTATCATGTGTAATGTTGGTGGTAGAGAAAGAAGATTCTTTGCTAGGTTGCTACTGAGTGGTGTTTTCTGAGCATGCTTATTGATGATGGATTCTCATTGTTTGAGGCTGCAAAGTGAAATAATATCTGCCTCTTGATTCAGTAAGGAATTAATTGACGTGCCTGCCTATTCATAATTTTATAAAGAAGCTTGAACTGTTGTTCCTTTTGTTCAGATACTTTTGTCCTTTCTTGTAGACTTCTTTGACAGCAAAACTACAGCTGCTCCTATAGTTTCCCATTCAGGATCCATACAAAAAGCAGAGATACAAGAAAAGGTAGTAGAAAGGTAAGCAGTCGAATGAAATATTGATAAGTTTGGGAACTGCAAATAAACAGTGTTCCTCAAGACAACTCAGACTGCTATCACTTAGAAATCTGTCATTTTATTAACTTGTATTCAGAATAGTTTGTATGTATGTCAACCTCCAGTATGGTTTCAAACAGGTATTTTGCATCCTAGGGGCAGGATAAGAAGTGGAGCAATATCACATGGTGTCCATGAGACTCTCCACTTGCTAACTGTAACCCAGAATACTTTGGAAGCTTAGCATCAACCACTGCTTTTAACTTGTTGTCTAGTAATGGCTCAGCTCTCTTGGACACATTATTAGACTTTATAAGGTAGAGACTGTACTGTTAAAATGTGTATTCAGCATGCTGGAAAGAATAGTTTATGAAGAAGTCTAAGCTAGAGCTCTTGCTTTAACCACAGGATTTAAACCTGTCTGTGCAACTCCTTGTAAATTAGGCAAGACCAAGCTGAAGAAACAAGTTTTACGGATTGTAGGCAAAACTTGTGGTGTTAAAATCTTGCTCCATTTCTAGGCTCTTCTAAAAAGATTATGTCTTTTATTCTTGACTGTTTTTATCTCTACAATTAAGTAGACTGTAAAGTGTTAATAGTAATCAAAAATTTCAGGAAAGAAAACACTGCTGAAGCTTTGCCAGAAGGTTTCTTTGATGATCCTGAAGTGGATGCAAAAGTAAGTGATCTGCTCTTATGTGCCAGATTTATTTCTGCCAATTGTAATGATTTTCTGAGTAGTAAGGACATTTTCCCAGGTCATACCAGAATGTAAGAAAGTGACTGTACTGTGTAGAGTGGAATATAGAATAGGACTATTTCAGTTGGAAGGAACACGTGATGATCATCTAGTCCAGCTGGCTGACCACTTAAGGACTGACCAAAATTTAAAGCATTAAGAGCATTGTCCAAATGCCTTTTAAACACTTCTCAGGACTGGGCGAATAACCACCTCTGTATGAAGCCTGTTCCAATGTCTGAGCAACCTCTTGGTAAAGAAATGTCTGCTAATGTCCAGTTTAAACCTCTCCTGGTGCAGCTGAACCATTCATTTTGCATTAATTAGAAAACATGAAAAAAGAACAGAGCGGACAGGAAGACCTTGTTAACTCATCTCTCTGAAGGTATTTTTAATTGTGGTTTCTTTGTGGCTTTTCAAGAAAAGGTGATGTGTTCGTTAAAATGCTCTACTTGGATTTGGACAATCCACCTGTTACTTCTTCAAATCGCCTTGGGAAAAGCATTTCATCTAATTTGTATAGCCAGTTCTGCTTTGGAATTGAGGATGTGAAATTAGTTCTCTAATGTTCTCTGGAGAGATCTGTTGAAAAGCACTGTTTGTTGCTGTGTGACTGATACTTATATCCTATAGAATGCAAATAGATTATGACATACACTGTAATCTCTAGTACCAGTGCACTGCAACAGTGAACTAGATCTTCAGTTCTTTTGTCTTTTACAATTTTGGGGTGTGTATGGTGTTTTTTTTGGGGGTGTTATTGGTGCTTGGAAAAGAAAATGTGGACATTCAGTGTCTCTCTCAAAAAAAGACTACAATTAAAAAATTGAAATTTCGATGAAATTCATATTTCCTTCAACTTACACAATACCAAATGATGACCAAAATAAACAATATTTGAAATACAAACATTTTTTGATCTGTTTTGTAAAATTGCCAGAGATTTGACAGCTTTCCTGCTTGCTTTATTGAAATCACAGTGTTTCAGACTCAGAGTCTTTTCCTATTTTCTCTGTTTCCATATCATTCTCTCTCTGGAAGGGTGCTGGCATATTTAAATTGAATTGTGGGATTGAGCCATAACTTCTGATTTGGAGACCTTAAAAATAATGCCATTTTATGTGTTCAGTTAGTCCCACTGTACCAGTTTTTTAAGTTTGTGTGTCTTTTATTTGCTCTGGCAAGATTGTTTAGGCACCACTTATGTCCACACATTGGCATATGTGAGTACTTCTCAATAATGACATGTTGAAATATGTAGCCCAAAAATGCATACCCTTTGTTGTTGTTGTTGTTTTTTTTTTGCATATCACTAGTTGGAGTGTTAAGTTTTTCAAATGCTTGTTTCACCATGGGTTGGGAAACTTGTAAAAAGCAGGAATGCTTAGCAGGCAGAGGAAAATCCGCTTGGATTTATGAGGATGCTGGTTGGTGACCTTTGTTTTAGTTATTGTTTCAGCTGATAAGATTTACAAATGAATGCATGTTTCAGTTAGGCCATCCTTCAAAAATAAGTTAGGACTTGGTGATCCTAAGAGTCTTTTCCAACCTGAATGTTTCTGTGGTTCAGTTGCTTTAAAGTGCCTTTTTTTTTTTTTTATCAGCCTTTTTTAAATGTAGCTATTATGCAGAGGGAGGAAAACATTTGTGACATCACTTATACTGAAATGGCTGCATTGATTCTGTGTTGGAATCATACACAAAATGATTATTTTCAGAATGAATAGTGAGCATGTGGAATGGAGATAGTGGGCTTGAAAAAATGTTTGTTCTTTACATCAGGATTTTATAAAACCTAAAAAATACAAATTAGAGAAATATTTCAAGGAAAAATAATATTTTACTGTTTAAATTTATTGTAAGAAACACAAATAATTATGAATTACAGAAGACAACCACAGTGTGTAATAACACAGTACGTACACATATGATAGAAATAATCACAGAACAGAAGAATGAAATGATGACCATTACTCTCCAGTATGTAGTTTGTTTGGAAGCTTCTAATTAACTCTGTAAATTTAATCCTTACTAGATTTTATACAGTTCAGGAACAAAACGTACCCAAATGTTGTCTTTATCATGATGATGATTGGTAGGTTAACAGAAGAGAGGAAGGAATAAAGGAAAAAGAAAATTAATGCAGAAAGATGGTGTTATGATTTACTCTCTTCAAACTGTGTAGTTCTCCTAGCTGTACAATTTCTAGCTAGTCCAGAGCTAGGCATTACCTGCCTTGTAATACACATGGCATCTTCCAGTCTTGAATTGTGGAGTTTTTGGTTGCACAAGTAGATTATCTTGTTTGCTTGTATTAAAAACACATTCTGGTTTTCATTACCTTAAAGAACTTAAACATGCTCTTACAGCTACTGCTTTTTCAGTTGTCTTCTTTCAGTAATTCATGCCACCTATGACAGAAGAAAAAGCTTTGCATGTCGGTAAAATTGGTGTGGAGCTGTACTTCTGTTAGCCAGCAAAATTAGACTAGGTTTGAAATATAGTCAGACTACTGACTGAGCAATTTGATGTTTTATATTATGCCAAAGGCAAATAATTCACTGCTTTTTTGCTTGTGAGATAGCTACTATATACAATTAAATAAGCAGCTTACAGAGGAATTTAAAAATTACCACCAGACATAGTGAAATTACAAACTTATCAAATTAACAGACTTAGTCACCTCTGTTACTCCAAACATTTCACGCCATCTGTTCTGAATGAGTTATTCTTAAATCCTACAGTCAAGGATGTTGTCTTAATCCAGGAGTAGCATCAGACTTTATTCTCCAAAGCCATCGTGCAGCTGCACTTCCTTAGTGCATTAGACATTACTTAGACTGAAGTATGTTAACCACACTGAGAACAACACAGCATAACTTGCTGTCTTTCTCCAGATGTTTTACAGTGCCCCAAAGAGTCACTTGACATAAATTGTTAATAAGCTTGCTTGTCATGTTCCTTAGGTGCGAAAAGTTGATGCTCCAAAGGATCAGATGGACAAAGAATGGGATGAATTTCAAAAGGCAATGCGACAGGTCAACACAGTAAGTAATGGAATCTATTTTTATTGATTCTAAATACTATACAATAAGTAGAACAGCAGTTTCATGCAGCTCTGCAGAATGACTGACATCTGCATTTGTCAGCTGTTTGTTGCAATGCAGTGTGTTGTTAAATGCACTTTATAAATGAGCAAAGGGTTTCTTTTATTTTCTACTTCAGGGAAATTAATTTGCAAAAAAGGCTTTCTGAACAGGATTGAGTCATCAATATACATCTAGTTACATTTGTTAAATTGTATTTAAATAAGACAGCATATCCCTCAGATCAGCACCCTGTATGCAAACAGGATATAATCTTTATATGAGATTCATGTTTTAACCTTAAAAGATGCAAAACAGAATACCACTCATTTATCTTTTTCAAAAAGAGTCTATAAAAGCTTAGGTCACATGGATTTTTTAGTTAAATGTGATGGAAAGGAACCCCCAAATTTGGGAAAGTGACAAAAGATTTTATATGTGAGACATGTAAGTGGGCCACAGTCTTTCTATACTTTCTTTTTAGCATTGTATGGAAAGTCTTCCTGGAACAGGTGTTCATCTGTCCTTTTGTAGAAAATTAAATGACTAAAGATAACTGATGTTCTCAGTCTCTTCCAAGAGCATTAGCTATTTTAAAAAATTTAATTGCAAGTAACTTCTCAGATGTCAACTGCTAAGAAAAGTGGTGCAAAAAAAATTTGATTGTTGCTCATTTTAAAGCGGTCAGCACTATAAATAGAGCGAATGTTCATACAAAAGCAGTGGTGGATACATTTTGCTAGCATTAGCCATTCAGATAGTTCTTCATCTTAGAAGGAATCTTCTCAGTTATGCGTGGACCATTGATTGCATAGCATCTCCCAGACATTCAGATTTGAGAAAGTATATGCTGAAAAAAATAACAGGTTAGAAACACTTCGGGATCCAGTGGAACATTTAACTAATACTTTCAATAACCCTGTGTAATTTAAGTCCCAAGAACTGGGTTGCAAACTTAGACTTTGGATGCTTGTAGTATATGTTCACTTTCAAACAGTAAAAAAATTGAAAATGTTAACCCCATAGCAGCCAAACCGGTTTTAGTTTTAAGAAGAAATACTTCCATTTCAAGAATTTCCATTAAAGAAGGTAATTTTTTTTTCTGTATTTGCTTCCAGAGTCTTTTGTGAAGGTTGGAGTATATGTACAGGCGATTGACATTGACTTGAGGTAGAGGGGAGGAAGGGAAGACACAGACATCAAAAACTAACAATGGAATTTGGGATGAAGGTGAATTTTCTTAGCACTTCTCTGTTTTAGATTTCAGAAGCAATAGTGGCAGAAGAGGATGAGGAGGGACGACTAGATCGTCAGATTGAAGAAATTGATGAGCAGATGTAAGTAGATCCATTTTTCCTCAAACTTTCTGTTCTCCAGCAATAGTGGATTGCTATTTGTCTAGAGCACGAAGAACTTTCAATATTAATCTTCTGTGATACTAACTTTCATTAATTACTTAAATACCTGAATGACAAAGACAAGACTCTATCAAACTGCAAAATGATACCTAATAAAAACATGGATTTTGGTGCAAGGTTATGTAGTTACTTGCAAAGAGAATGCACTGAAATCATTGAAAGTACAGCAAGCTGGCATGGGCGAAATAAAGCAAGGCAAAAAAAGTATTAGGCAAAAGAAAGCAAACTTTTTGAACAGACTCTCCCCCTTCCCCTGTCAAATGTCTTAATTTGTATCTCTCTGTGAATTCTGATTGATTTAGATTTTATGTGAACATAAAAAAACCCAAAGTCTGGTCCTCTGCACTGCGATTAAAATGTCAGTAATGAGACTTGTGTTTTTATTATCCAGTTGCTGTACTGAAAACCTCCTGTTCTGTGACTAACTCTCCTTGTTTCTAATGAAAGCTTACTTAAAGACTTTGTGGAATGATGTACTTCATTATATGAAGTGGGGTTTTTTATTTGTTTTGTTCAAATGTAGCAGTTGGATGAGCATTAGTTACTCTACACTAACGTGGAATACGGCTTAGTGGAACAGACTGTTACCATTATCATGTGGTTTTACATGTTGATTAGCAGTGATTATGACTGTGGTAGTGATTGAAAAGAAGATGAATTCTAATCTTAATGAACTTTGCAACAAAAAGAAGACACTGGGAATTAAATCAACACTTAAGCCACCTGGACAGATTTAAGTTCTACAGATAATCAGCATATAGTAAGAGTTTTGAGCTCAAATTGAGCTTTGGGAGTACAGAAATTTCTTTTAACAACCTTTGTATTGTTTTGGAGAGGACTTGAGCTTGTAGCATTCAGTTTTCCCATTACCTTAGTATCCTCTGCTATGTAGAACTGAAGTCCGAAATTTGTAGAGAATTTCAGGTTTGTGGCCAAAATTATTTTTCCCCCAAACTGAAAGTTGAAAATAGTGGTTGGTTTGTTTGTTTGTTTGTTTTTTAAGATAATTTTTTGAACTTTGTCTTCTAAGTGTATTTAAATGCAGGCTATTCTGATTTGAATACAATATCACATTAATTACAGTGACATTAATGTTTGCCTTCAAATCTTCACCTGTGACAGCCTGTAAGTAATTGTATTGCAGATACACAAAGGCATAGAGGATCCAGATAAGTATCTTTCCTTGTTGATTCTTCCTTGCGAGTAGGAATGAAAGAAACAAAGATGTACTTAAACCAGTATGATACTCCTTGGCATTTTCAACAAAATGCCATATTAAAATGGCTAGAATAATTGTTATAAATGACAAGTTTATACAACAGAGTTCAACAACAGAACTTCTTAAGTAAATGGAAAACTGAAACTTGTGAATTGTGTTTACTTTAGAAATGTTTCATTATAGAATGCAGTAAGCAGATAAAGAACCAGAACACTTGTGCTTCTTTTTTTATTTTCAGAGATGCTGTCACTAAAATTACTGAAATAGCCAATCGACATCTTGCCTTTCTACCATATATGAAAACCATGAGAGAACAGTGTCAGTTCTTGTGTGGGAAGTGGATGCTGGTTCTGTGCTTCTGTACTGCAGCTGTTAGGTGTTGGGATTAGATCTCATGGCTAGAGAACTGACAACACCTCCCCCTCTCCTCTGGTCTGTAACACAGAGAAGGTGCAGTAGCATATTGAAAGCTTATTTTTAAGTTGATAAGAAGCTGTGGAGCTTTTATCCCAAGTTGGAGAAGCAAAGTCCAGCACTGTAGAAAACCCAATTACTGTGGACAGGCCAGAAGTGTTAATAAGTGGTTTGCTTTCCAACAGTGAATGTTACCGCCGTGTTGAGCTTTTGCGTAACCGCCAGGATCTGATGAAGGAGAAGTTAAAGGAAGCCATGAGATTAAGAGCAACACAGGAGAAAGAGGATGAGGCTATTGGT
Source organism: Tricholaema leucomelas (assembly GCA_013400475.1). Classification (NCBI taxonomy): domain Eukaryota; kingdom Metazoa; phylum Chordata; class Aves; order Piciformes; family Lybiidae; genus Tricholaema lacrymosa; species Tricholaema leucomelas. The sequence goes on from WAAF01012074.1 coordinate 710,149, forward strand.
AGCGAAGATGAAGAAGAATTGCAGGATTTGCTGTCTCAAGACTGGCGGGTGAAAGGGGCTTTGTTGTAGCATTTCTGCAACATCACTGATACTCTCACTCTCTGCCATGTTACTTCCATTGTTTGAAGTGAGGCGCTTTTGTGAAATATTTATTTAAAGAGGATTGTGAGATGGTAAAAAGCCAATTGTATTGAAAATATCATCTCTGTAGATCTGCAGTGGTCTGTCACTTGCTGTAAAAATTGTATATTGCTAATGTTTTACAATATTGAATCCATATTTCCTATTAAAATTGTTTCCTACCAGAGATATTTTAATAGAATTAATAAGTAACCACAGAGTCTCCGAAGTATGGGAAGCGTTAGGATGTATCTGGTAAATTCGAGTTCTGGACTCTTGTGTATAGAAGTAAAGGACTTTGAAAATTGATAGTCTGCAGAGTTTTCCCAGATTAGGGTGTAGGGAAAAAAAAAATTATGCATTTATGTTATCTTTAAATTTGTAAATGCTCTTCTGTCCATTGCCCCAGCTTTCAATAAAATATGTACTTCTTTTTTCAGTATCTGTTACGGTTTCTTTGTGTGTGGGGTAGGGACAGAAACCCTAAGCTTCATGTTTCTCCACGGTGTATTTTCCATGTTATGCTGTAGGCAGTATATTGTTTTGCTTAGTGCATCTGTAGTATAGCATAGCTCATGTTTCTTGAACCAGAGGAAGAACATTTTTCCTCTTAAAATTATCTTATGCACGGAGAGCATCTAAAATCCATTTCTGTTCTGGTAAATACAGATGAAGTAAAATCAAGAATGCGCAAACTTGACAAAATGGAGGCATGAAAAACAGAACTACCTTGAGCTGTGGTAAGTGAAATGGAACTTCTGTTGTTTTTTACCTTTTGCAAATCGCAAAAAATCTGAAATTTGCAGAGGGCTTACAAAACCAGGAAAAAGTATGCAATTTGATTTTTATCAAAAGTAAAGTTGGGAAGGAAGAGCTTAACAATTTCCTCTTTTTAGATCCTAGTTTAAAAACCAGTTAGTGAGGTTTTAGAGGGAGAAACCAAGCTTTGTTCTTGGGAGAGCATTCTAGATACTTGCCTCAAAGATATTTATTAACCAAGCAACAACAAAACAAAAGCTAGGTGTTTGATTTGCCTGTTTTCAAGAAAGACTTGATACTGTGGCAGCTCTTTCCATACTATGAGTTGGTCCTTTGCCACTCCTGATTTCCCCAGTTCTTGGATTCAGATATTTATAAAGCAGTAAAAATTCAAGCAATGGTCCTGAGCAGTTTTGTGCATTTGTTTATTTCCGCTCACTTGTGGTGGCTTACAAGCCATTATATTGGTTTAGTAACTGCAAGTGTGAGTAGCTGTTACTGCTAAAATGTTTGGTGCAGCACTTCAATCTTTCATGAATTGTTGCTGTTGTAGAGTTAGCAACATTCAGAGGGTACTGAAATACAGAAACATTCAGAGAGCATTAAAAAAAAAATAATCTTTTGGCAAGCTGGAGAAAACTTAGTTGGACCAAAACTCAAATAAAATTCCCTTCTATAGCGTGAAACATTTGAATATCAATGCAGAAGGTACCTATCATGCTGTCATGAAAGATCCATTTATTATTGTACAAAAACCTGAACATTAGGGCAATTCAGGGGATTTAGTTCAGTTGCCTTCCTCTTCAGAGGTATCTAAACTCTGCCTTTAGCTTCTTTTTTTAGTTCAGTGCAAAGAACTTGTGCATTCAAATCCAAACAGTGCAGCCTGTTTTAATTAGTCAAAATAGATGGTAGGAGTAAACACTGGATAACTCATCAATCTATCCTTGCATAACTTCCATTGAGAGTCAAGATGATGGACCAGGCTGTGGTTGTGTGGATTGCTGAGGGAGTAAAACTGACAGCACTGGGCCCTCCTTGTTCCTTTTTAGAAGTTGGTGCTTTTTTCCTTGGAGGAATCTCATAGATCCACAAATAGTGTGGGGTACAAGTTTTGTGCAGCTAATTGTGTACATTTCTTCAGCATTTAAAAGAAAGCTTTTAGAGAGCTTTGTGAAGGAGTGACTTTGCTATCTGTACCCAGTGTGGCCAGTGATGTTCTGTCAAGAGGGCAAGAAATCATCTTCCTTTTTAGCAATGGAAATACCCTGGCTGTAAGGCCAAAGAGGGAATTAGCCCAACCTTACTGAATAGTCAAGCTAATATACCACAGTAAATGATCTCCTACATCTTAGAAAAACACAGACATAACTTATATTTTAAGTCAGTCCTCAGAAAAAAAAATTAATGAACTTATGATGAGTTATTCAGATAGATGATTAACCAGAGAAAAGAATTATTTTAAAAAATAGGTACTAATATCCTTATAACTTCTTTTAATTCCATTTTTAAACAACAGAGATGGTCTGCAGGACTTCCAGAAAACCGAAGAATTTGGATTAAGAGGGAAGACTTAACCATTTGCAATCTTTATTTCTTGGTATAATAATAAATACTGTGTTACTTAACTGGAATTCCAGGCCATTAAAAAATTAGTTGTGATTCCCTCAGCTTCGTGGTTTTGAAACTGCTAAGTGACTTTGAGAGACACAGTGTGTGTGTGTGTGTGTGTTCAGACACGTGTGTGCAAGGAGCCCATACACATGACTGCAGCTGCAACTGCTAGTTCTTGGTAGTTATCTGTTCTGTGCCAAGTGCAAACACTCACAAGTGGTAACCTGTGTGCTCTCTTCTCTCCTGCCATGGAAAAAAAATAAGCTGCTACTTATTCTAAGTCATGACTTAGAAGTAGATGTGGAAAAAGATCTGTATTTGGTACAGGGGAGCCCCAAAGTGCAAAATCAACCAAACCAAATTAAAATAGCAGCCCCAACAAATAAACCAATGTACCTGTTTGCTAGCATGATTGCCATTTCTCCGCTAAAGCATATAATTTTAAGTTCTGTTTCAGAATTACAAAGGCTGGTTAAAAATCCCATTAACATGAGCTTTGGTCCACCCCCATGCTAATAAACCTCATCTGAAGGGAGAAAAATTGTGCTAGTTACATGACACTGTAATTAGTTTCCTTGTATTTCTGTATCTTAAGAATACTGAGCTAGAAGTAGCTTGAATGAGAGAAGCCATATGACTCAGGTATTTCTTTTTTTCTTATAACCTGTAAAACTTGCACTAGGAAATCAGACACTTAGCCCATGCTGTAGCTGTCATCAGAAGCCATAGTGTGAGCATACAGTGTTTCAGAAATTCCCTTTTGTTAGAGTGACAGGACACATGTGTTGATGCAGAAACAGGTTAACATGACTGTGTTCCTTCTGGAACTATGGAGTAATTGCTTTGGTGGCAAGAAAGGCAGTTACATACTTGCATCCCTAGAAAGTGTCACTCTGACCAAGAGATGCACATTTCCTCATTTGAAGCGGTTTTTCAGTATCTGCCTTCATTTAAACTTTTGTTCTTCACTTAATTTAGAACTATCCTGGCCTCTTAAAGGTGATAAAATAGCGAGCAGTTCCCTTCTGTAGACATTGAAACCAGATCTTTCTTCCACAAATACAGGAACTGATGTCTTCTGTAATTGGCTGTTACAGCGGTTATGGAGGACCTGAAAGATCTCTATTCAAATCTCTCCTCTCTCTCACTGTGGGCAGTGACTTTCATACTGGGCATTTCTTCCTGCCTTTGAGAATGAGTGATTTATTTTTTTAGCTTGGATAATGTTTTTTACTTACACCCTATCCCCTTGTCCCCAGGTATACCCCTGTGTGTTCCATTTGCCTATTTTGCATATTGAAGCTATCTTTGATTTTTTTTTCTTGCCATTCAGAACTCTTATGCCTAGTTTTTATCATGCTTCTGCCTGTATTTTTTTTTGCAAATGACTTTCTTTTTAAACTTTATGTGTCTTTATTTTATGTCTCCTCTGCACATTCTGCACACAAATGTGCCCCTGAACTAGTTTGCTTAAATCTCACACTTTCCTGGCCAGTTCTTCAAGGCATGCGGAAAGTTATTGATGTGAAAGATGCAATACACAACAGCTGCTCATGCTCTTTGCCTGGCAGCTTTACTGGGAGAGCAAAGCCTTGACCTACTTACTGTTAAGCTGCAATAAAGACTGGGTTTTTACTGGTTTTTTTTCATTTACACTAGCCAGGCTTTTTGCTGTGGAGGAGCTGAAGAGCATGGAGATCTCGGCTGTGAAAGCAGCTCCATCTCTTCTTTCAAGAGTAAGAACTTAAATTTATATTTCTTAAAATAGATTTTAAGTAATAATAACATATTTTTATCAAGGTTAGTCCTACACTCTATAGTTCTTTAAGCCTAAGGGCTGGAATAGCTAATTGAACATTGGGTAAGGCTTCCTAAGCACTGCGATAAAATGAGGCATTCTCTTGTCTTCAGCAGCCATTATTATCAAGAGTTGCTTTGTGGCTGAAAAGAAAAAAGCTGTTGACTTCTATGCAGGTTTCTAAGTCTGTATGCATGTTGTGGTCATATCGTGGTTCCAGGCTCAGACTCAAGTCCTGCACACGTAGGAGCTATCTGTACCCTAGATCTCACGGAAAGTAATGGTAGTAACGTCTCTCAAGTACTCAGCCAGGGCAGTGAGGGGAACTAGGACCCCAAGCTAAATACACAGAGACAAGTGTAGACCTTAGTAGAGCAAGGAAGGAGGTTGTAGAATTAGTCTCCCTTCCTAAAGGATGCTACTCGCACTGCCAAAGCCTCTGCTTTCTCATGAGGATAACACAGTAAATGTGCAAGTACTGCCAATGCCCTAAGAGGTGGGCACAAGTGCTGTATGCGGCAACAACTTGGGGCCAGTCCCCCTCTTTCACTCACCAGTGAAGAGGTAACTGGAGGCTGTGAGTGCAGTGTTTCAGCACATCCAGAGGAGGAGCCAAACAGCTCAGAGTCTCTGGGCAGGATGAGACACTTCCCCCTGGGCCAGCTGTTCTTGGATTTTAATGCAAATTGTCATGCTAGTTTCCTGGCCAGTTAAGGGTGCTGCTCAGAAGCCTTCTCATGGAACAGTGCTGCTAGGAATGGGAAAACAGGAAGGGTATAATTAATAATGTACGCGGTACCCAAGTTTGTTCTTTTGTTCCTCTTTTTCTTTCCTTAGTATCTGATCTTAAAAGCAGCATGGGAAAACACAAGATACAAAACAGTGACTTCCTACAGCAAGAAGCTAAATCTTGTCGTTTCTATGCAGTGCAAGAAACTCTCTGAGACCAACTTTGTTAAAAAAACAAACAAGGTTTTTTGGAAATACTGCTTACCCTACTAATTACACAACCTGTCTCCATGCAATGATGAAAAGGCTCTTCCTTCCTGCCACGGGGCTAATGTACTTTCTAACAATGCCCCTGTTGAAAAGTTGTTATATTCTTGCCCAATGAGCACTGGGACCTTAAACGTGGTGATACAAAACCTTTAATCATTAATGAAAACAAGCAATTTGTCTATGATCTTATTTTGACAATCCATAAAATAGTTTCTCTCAAATGACAAATTAGCAACTTGGTTACAAAGAACAAAGTTTAAACAACACAACAGTTGTATGCACAAAGCTACCATGTTTTTGTGGGTTTTTGTTTGTGGTTTTTTTTTTCTTAAACCAGGAAAAAAATACTTATAAAAACATCTCTTTTAATTTACTGTCAAGTCTCTAGCTGAATACAGTGCTTTAGAACACTAATGGCCCATGCTTTTATACAGATTAGCCAAAGCATGAACATCAATAAAAAGTAACTCCCAAAACCAACTTTGCTTTATGTTATGAGCCACAACAGTGTTAAAACTGGAACAGTAATGGAAGCAACACAAGAGTTAGGAAGCACACTTGTTTAAAGAGTAAAGGAAGTATTTTCTTTCTTTTGATGTCTCAGAATAAGAAAGTTAGAAATGCCAGAAACTCCTCTGTAGGTTAGTCCATAGAAAACACTGTCTCATGGGACTTTGGGGAAGTCCTGTCTGGTGGCTAATGCGCTAGGACATGATGAAATACATTATAGAGCCCCCAGGCCAACAACTTCTGAAAACAGCCTAAAATGTAGGAAAAAAACCCAAAGCAAACAAAACAAGGAAAACAAAAAGGGGGAAAAAAGGGAAAAAAAAAAATCTCACTATTAAAAAATAACACTTGAGTGCAACCAGCAAAGAACAGCATTTCAGTGCAGGCAAGGTTTCTGACACAGAGGTTGGCAGTTTGTTGGGTGGGATTTTTTTTTCCCCTAAATGTCAGTTATTGAAGCAGTTACAGTAGGCCAGAAAAAACTGTACAGCAGTTTTCTAGAGCTGTTAAATAGCTGAAGTACCTTGACATTATTTCCATTTTTTCCTTCATTATATACAAACACAAAAAGGAGAAAATTAAAGGGGAAAAAAAAAAAAAAGAGAAAAAAATACAAAAGCCAGATCCAAACAAACAACAAAACCAAACAAAACCCCCATTTGCATAAGTGCAAACTGTAACAGTGGCAGTTCTATAAATGTTTACAGTGGCAAAACCTCTTGGTGCAAAGGTACTAAGGTGAAGAAAAGCCCACAGAATACAGGGAGACACAAAATACTGAGATCGTACTTAGCCCTATACAATAATAACATACTTTGAAATACCACGTTTTAAAAAGTATTGCATTTGCATTGTGTGTTTAGTTTATATTAAAATGCACTGATTACAGTTCAGTTGTTAAAGCTTTGTGTCCAAGGAGTGCAAAGTGGATGAATATAGCAGGTTATTGGGATTCTGGATTCAGAAGTGCAGAGGAAAGCAATATTGCATTACTGAGCTATGCAATGGGAATTAAAAAGAAGGTGGATGAAAAAACAAACAAACAAAATGCAGTTCAAAACTAGTTCCAACAGCTAGTAACCAGCCATTCCCCAGCTCTCTTCCACTGGGCTGAAATTAGGTGTCTGGTTTTGATTAGTCTGAATGTCTCATTATAGGGATGTGACCTGTCCAGGCAGCAAGCTTTGCACCTTCTTTGATAAATGCTAGACTGTATTAACAATTAAAATACAACCCAATTGCATGATTAGTGGTGAGTTCAGTAGGGATGTAGTTTGTACAGAAACATAAGAAAACTAAATTATTTTGGCTGAACAAAATAGCAGTCATAGGGAGCTTCTCCTTCCCCTCTACCTGGAGGGGAAGGAGACCTGGTGAGACCACATTTGGATAGTGTATCCAGTTTTGGGCTTCCCAATTCAAGAGAGACAGGGATCTACTGGGACCTTCTGGAGACGGTCCAATGAAGAGCTATGAGGATGATTAAGGGACTTGAACAAGTATCCTATGAAGAAAGATTGAGAGGATTGAGACTGTTTAGTCTAGAGAAGGCTGAGAGGGGAATCTTATTAATGTCTGTAAATATCTGAGGGGTGGGTGTCAAGAGGAAGGGGGCAGGCTCTTTTCAGTGTCACCTGGTAATAATGGATATAAGCTAGAACAGAGCAAGCTCCACCTCGACATGAGGAGAAACTTCTTCAGTGTGAGAGTGACAGAGCACTGGAACAGGTTGCCCAGAGAGGTTGCGGAGTCTCCTCTGGAGACTTTCAAAGCCAACCTTGACGTGTTCCTGTGCGGCCTGCCCTAGGTGATCCTGCTTTGGCAGGAGTGGTAGGACCTGGTGATCTCTGGAGGTCCGGACCTGGTGATCTCTGGAGGTCCCTTCCAACCCCAACAGCCTACGATCCTATGATATGCAGGAAGGGAACCAGAATTTGTGACTGTATATTGTGTGACTTGTACCTGCTATTAAGTACTAGCAAAAATAAGTACTTAGTTGGTATATATGAGTTAAATATCTGAGTTGAAAAGGAGGACCATGCTCCCCCTCCCTAAAGCAGAGTTCTGTTTTTTCCAAACCAAAGAAAAATTGTTGCAGCCTTTAGAAGAATGAGGTGGAAAGGCACAGGTGCCTGACACTATACCTTACTGTCTTTTAATAGTTTTAATTTAGCAGTTCTTCTCAGACCAGAAAGCATAATTTGGTGTACATAGAAGTACCTGAGGTTTGGTACTTTCTAGCCCTTACCTCTTGCTCACAGGCATGTGTTTGGGCAGGGAAAGTGGGAGTCTGCAGGTCTATTGAGAGCAACAGAATGACCAAGGGGGATTTCAGGGGCATTAGCAATCATTACAAGTGCCACATGTGCAGGCAGTTAGCAACAGAAAAAATCATCAGTGGTGCCTATCTGTTTTGTACTCGGAGGGATCCCTTGAAGAGGCTACATGTGTACTCATGTGACAGGCAGCACTGCTGAAGTAGATACCTGGCAGTAGAGACCTGGCTGTCCAAATTTTGCCTCATTTACATATCTTTTCTCTCCAGATGTCTCCTTGCTGGGATGGGGGCAACCCACCTGTGCTGCAGGGCTGCCAAAGGCCAGCCCTGGCGGTGGCCCCAGCATCAGGAAGGTGTTGTCAGGGAAAGCCCCTGGGCTAGCACCCGCCTGCTGTTGGAACTAGTTGGTAGGTTGTGCCTGGGTGTTAGTTGTTATGCAGAGCGGAAGACGACTTGAGTCGGCAGCAGTTAACACTAAGCGATTGAACAGGAAATAAAAGATGCCGTATTGTTTCCTTCATAGCTAGGATCTACCAGAGACTCTTGGTAGAGCTGGCAAAGCTTGCATTGTGTCTCATCCCTTCAATATGGAGCAAACTTCTGGCGGTCAGATTTCTTAACCCCACTCGTCGAAGGAATTTTGGCAGTGTAAGCGGACAAACTCCCCGTGGCCCCCGCGGCAGCCGCGGCATTTAGTGCCAGGAGTGGGACAGTTTTCATGCCAAGCAGACTGGAGACAGGAACGGCATAGTGGGTGGTTGGCAGAGCTGGTAGGGGAGGGGGGGTACTGACGGTAACGGCGGAGGCGGCCGCCAGCACGGCCATGGAGGTGGGGGTGGAGGTAGGGGTGGCAGACTGAGAGAGGTTCATGTTGAGGTCAACAGGGGTCGTGACGGAAGCGGTCTGGGTGCTGACTTTAGCCATCTCTAAGCTGCAAACGAAGAGAGGAAGAGGAACAAATAGGTTGGGAAGGTCCAGCCAGGGTGATGGGGCAGGGAGGAGGAGGAAGAGGAGGAGGAGAAGGAGGAGGAGGGAGGAATGGCGGGAGGAACAGCAACCACGAAAGGTCAGGATTAGATTGGTGGACCAGGTGGACAGACGAGTGGGAGAGGGGGGAGAGAGAAAAAAGGGAAATGAGGGTCATAGGAGGAACATGTTATGTGTTAAGGAAGAGAACTAACAAAAGGGTTTTTCATGGTTTGATGGTGAAAACATCATTGAGACAAGGTTTTTCAAAAAAACAAAAACGCTTGGAGGGGGTTTGCTAGTTTATTTTTCACAGGAAAAAAAGGGAACTCTAAGGAATGCAGGTAATGGTAAAAAGATGGAAAAACCCAAAACTTAAAAGAAAACTTAAAAGTAACTATGAAATTTACCCCCCAGCACTGGTAACGGTGAATTTGCTTTTCAGAATGATGGTATTTTTGACAGGGGGACGCTGGGGGGTTTAGTAATTTTTTCAGTTTGTCAATTTGGTGACATAAACAGTACCTTTTGTCATTTTGCTAGGAAGAGAGGAGACTGGACAATGATTGGATGCTTTCATCTAAGGCATAAAGTTCTGGTGGGTGGGGGTTTGTTTTGTTTTGGTTTAGAAAGTTCATTTTCCATTTCATCGCCTGTGGAGGTCATTGTGCATTTTCCATATAAAACAAACCTGATTAGCCACCGTTCACTTCCATTTCTAACTTCTTCAGACTTTGTTTTTAAACCACAACAAAGTATTCCTGCAATCTAATTATAAGGAATCAGAAAAAAAAAAAAAAGAAGAGCCAAAACCACCCTGGTTCCCACAGCAACAGGATCCCTTCTGAGCTTGTGGCAGTGGTTACAGTGAACACAAAAGAGAGCTTAACAGCACCTGACAGACGAGGTTCCTACAAGGACACAACATACACATCAGCACCAGTAAGTTGACTGAACCCGACCTCCCTGCCCAAGGCAACAGCAGGCTCTGGAGGCTGTTGAGCATCATGTCTCACTCCCACCCACTGGCAGGTGTGATGAGTCTGGCCCACATGCTTAGGCTTTTCTGAACATGTCAGACATAAACCCACAGCAATTCCAAGGACGCAACTGTTGTTTTGTTATGACCAAATGTTTACCTAGCTCGATTCTCCACGTGCTCTTTGCCTGTTGCAGCCTGTGAGCTGGCTTTTGGGTTGGCAGACAACCTAAGCACATATATCAGGATGCATTTTGTATGTAACCAGCTGTGAAGTATGTCAGCCTAGCATACAAATAGTACCAGCTACAAGCATATAAATAGTACCAGCTACAGTTCTACATGCAGTAACTCCATGTTTGGTTTTGGTTTTTTTTTGCCAGTAATTAACTATTTTGTCAGGCTTCTGGGCTTTGTCCTCAGGTGAGCTGAGGAGCTGCAGCAGCTTCTCCCTCCCAGACTGGAATGCCAGTGAGCCAACTGCTTGGCCATACATAAAGACCTGCTACTTCTTTATTAGGTCCCACCTGGTCTGTGGAAGCTTCCCAGCACAAGGTTTGTGCTAGTTCCTGTTGGTGGATAGGGGTTGGGTGCAGCCAGGCTACAGGATGGGAGAGGCATGTGGTCACCCTGCTCAAGACCTAGAAGAGCCTTGCTTTTCCTCACCCTTAGACTTACATGCAGCTTTGAAAGTAACAGCCTCTGGTCTATTTATGGCTGAGAAATACAATGACCAGAAGGCCTGCCTGCTTTGTGCAAGGGCAAGGACATAAGTGATAACCATCACGACAGAGAAGATAAGAGACACTGGACTGCAGTTTTCCAAAGCACTGTTGCTGACAGTGATAGGATACTTGAAGAAAGTCTGAGCTGGGGAGAGGAGCACGGAGGAGAGAGGAAAATAGCTGAGCACCAAACTCCACTCTTCCCCATAAAAGAAAGAGCACGCTTGGAGTATTAAATCCTTGGTGGCTTTTGCTGAGTGGTTGGAAGGTGTTTGTCTTCTCTGAGGGACTGGGAGGGGAGAAGTTTTGAGTGCATAAAATGAGCACCCGTTTACAGGAGGTAAAGCTTTGGTTCCCTACCCCATGGTGTTTATCTGTCCCCATGGCTGAGCAGCTCCCAGGTCTTTCTAAGTCTTGCAGCAGGGTTGCTCTTTGTGGAATACAGGGCGCCCTTGCACCGTTAGCTATGCTACTTGCAATCTGCTCGCACAGTGGATTTACGTCAAGAATACTGAACCGGTGTAGCCAGCTCCAGTGTACGTCCTCCGCTTGGGTGCAGGAGTTACATGATGGTATCTTAGCAGGTTCTGAAAAATTCAGTAGGGTTTTTAAATATTTTGAACTCAGTGTTATTACAGGAGGGAGGCAAAGATAATGCAGGACTTGGTGTTTCAGATTTGCTTACCTTGCACTTAACAACAATTTAAAAAATCTCCTTACTGACATGGGGGCTCTTTGAGACTGAGGTTTTCCTGCTCTGGCAGGGAGAATAGGTTTGCCAGGCTGGTGTACTCCCTGTCTCTGCTGTACTCACACAGGTACCATTGAAGTGATAATTTGCTCTGCTTCACATTCTTATCATTGGTAACACGGAAGGTGCACCTGTGCCAGGTTAGCTATGAGCTGTCCTGTGACCGGCAGCTTCCCAAACCCACTGCACGTGGAACAGAACTGAGTGTGAAAGCAGATGAGGCAGCCTTCCTGCAAAATGTCACGGTGCAAATTTTACATCATCCATGTCAAGACCTACATTTTATGAATATATACGGTGAAGACTATATCCTGTGTTACCTTGAACTAGTGAAGGGAGCAAAGCTTGACTGTGGCTTTGGCAGTCCTGTTAGCTCTGTGAATGAACCTCTCATCAAAATGGTAGTAAACCCAAAATCTTTGGGAAACTGCTCTTCAACAAGGAGCAAGTGCTGCTGGCTACAATGAATTTATAATTCAAAGTCAAATAGTACACAGGAAACCCAAACGACAGTTCATTCTCAATAAAAGCTAGAAGATGGAATTAGATAGTGAAAATCCAGTTACTACAGTGGAGACCAGGTACAAGACAAGAGGTTTTACAGGAAAGTATGACAGTTCTACTGCAAACAATCTAGGACACAAAAGTCAGTGCTAGGTAATCAATACAGAAACAAACCAATACTATAGAAAGATGTAAATCTCTCTCAATATTGAATCAATGTATTTATATTATCTGTAATTTATAGTATATTATGTACATCTTTGACACCAGATTTCAGTTGAAGTCTTAAAATAATTGGATAAAATTATTCTATAGACAGCAACTTTGCCTGGAGGATAGTTTAAAGATACACACAGAAGGTTTCAGAAATACTGTGGATTTTTTTTTACATCCTGTGCTTCTGTGAGACATTTATTTATGCAGAAGCACTAGCTCTGGAAACCAAATCCAAGACAACAGATCTTGTGAGGGAGAGAAAAGAAAAAAGTCCACCTTACCCTGAATGCTTATATGGTTTTCTTTATTGTAATTGCTATTTTGACACATCAGACTAAAACTGAGGCTCTCCAGTGCTTCCCCAACACTGTTTATTTCATGCCAACATCTTTAAAATAAACAGGGTTGGGACTGACAAACACTGAAATCTGCTCCCAGCGTGGCAGCAGCAGCCACGATCTGCCTCTCAGAAACCTGCCTAAGCACCTAAACCTCAGCTAAAGCAGACCTCCCTCTTGCCTGAATATTTCTTGATTCTTTCTCCAGTGCAATTGCTAACTGGCACTGCTGCAGTAGTAGCATCTAATTGAACAGGTATTTCTCTTGTGAAAGGAGAAATCTGGAATAATGTCACTTTTTAAAACGAAAAAGTCGTCTTAATGTCCTATATTATCTTAGAGCTTATTTATTATACATTAAGATCTTCATTTACAAATGAAGTCATTTCAGCTAAATACAGTTTAAATACACGATACATAATAATAGGTGATGGTTTATTGTAGATGATGGTAACAAATGACTTCTGTCTAGAAATTCAACAGGAAGAAAGTATTTTGTTTCTGGTTTCACGGAGTATAGACTTCACAGAGTATCCATGATATACAACTGCTGAGAAGTTTTCTTCTTTGCAAAAGTATATTAAAAGACCTCATATCCCACTCCATCAAAAGAATCATTAAGCAGAATCATTAAACAGAGGTGTGAGAGTTCACAGGCTTTTCTAAAGTGAGGCAAACAAAGGTTTGTTCACTAATATTTCTGTCTCTGGTGAGCAGCTCACTGCAGCTCCATTAATAAGTGCATTATTTTATTTGCATGCTTTAGCTGTCCCGAAGATCTTAGATTGTTATCTTCTGAGATCCAGATGCATGCCATGTGGTGTTTGTGCAACTAAAAATGAAGGGGTCTATTCTCGTCTCGATGTGTGGGGAATCCCTGAACACCAAGAGAAGAACATATCCTTAGGGGTTAAAGGAGGGAACACATTTTTATTTGATTACAGGGCTTGCGGAAGTGACTTATATTTGCTACAAAGAACATAAATCAAAAGAGCTGTAGCTTGGTTTAGAATTCTGGAAATGGCTTATCTTTAAGATTCATGATACCACCCCTCAGAACATCTTTCCCTAGGAAGCTACTTTCAAGCTGAATTACAGAGAGTAATATTTCTGTCTGCCGTAGCACAGAGCTGCACAAACATCCTTCTCCTTCATTAGGACATTTACAGTGGCTTTAGTGGTGCATTACAGAACTGGGCTGGAGAGGAGGTACAGACCACAGGAAGCTGTACATCTGCTCCACATACAAATCACCTATTTTCTACTACCTTAGCAGCAAACACAGTCAAACACAATGCTTGATTCAGATCACAGTATTTTGAGAGGACAAAAAATGAAAAAGGCAATGAAATACACAGGTCCTCCCTCCCCTCAATACGTTGCCTCAGTCCAGTGTTTACAAGGGAACAGTGTATCCACTGCACTTTCCCAAGAGAACTGCACATATTTTTAACTGCATCTATTCTATTATTTTTCTAAGCAGTCCCATGAAAATGGAGAATGACTTAAGCTGTTGCAGCCAGTGCTTCCATTAATCCTGGCCCCAAGAACCGGTGAAGCAGACAGTCTCACCCTGTCCCATCAGGGAATGCTTTTCAAACAAAATAAATTTTGTGCCTCTTTAGCAACCAAATGTCAATGACTCTGAGTAGCCATTTCCAGTTAGTATATTAAATCTGTTTCGCAATTTGTTTCACTATATTTGCCATTTAGGGCAGTGAAATGGGTCTGTGAAGAATTTATGATTGTCATTTTGTTTAGTTTATCTGCCTGTATTTTAGATGAATGCTAATGTGATTATTCAGATTTTTTATCTTTTCTCATTCAACATGTACCTGGATGAAGCTCTGCTGCATATGAGCCGACAGCAATCACAGGTTCTAATGATACAGGCTTTACAAATCACTAGGAATTGAATACTGCTATGCAAAACGGACACTGCAAAGCAACCTTCTGGATCTATTCAGGACAGGTATTTGCTGGAGAGCAGATAGAGCAATCTTGCAGAAGCATTATCACTTACAAAGCAAACTTACCTTGCATTAATGAGGTACTGTGCTAAGCTGATGTTTGCAGGGGATCCTGTGATTGTAACTTGTCGTTCTGCAGAGCCTTCTGTGGCATTAGCAATCTTGATCTGCGCTCCTGACATTTGCCTGATTTCATTTATCTTACTGCCTTGTCTGCCAATAATGCAGCCTATTAACTGGAGTGGGACAAAGACTGAGATTAGTGCCACAGACACAAGCAAAAACCACTTAACTGCAGTTTGTAGTATTGCTAAAAACATGGTTATGAAGCGGTCAACGTCAAAAGATTTTTGCTGTGCTGTTTGGAATTCATTTGCTCTATGGTCATGTGTCTTTAAATCAAGTGCTTCTGCTACAATTCAGCATCAAAGCATTTTTCTGTCTTCTGTGGCAGAAAATGAGTGTGCCATGGTGTGGACTAATACAAACCACAGGCCAGGCTGACTACCAGTGGCAGTAGCAAGCTGAGAGCAGCTGCTGGATGTCAGGCTGGCCACGTACAGCTGCTGCTGTTCAGCTCTGCACTGTTACAGTGCACTGCCAGTCCTTGACCTCCCTGGGGACACGTGGTCTTTGGTTGGCCAGGTACTGACTGCCCTGTTAAAGTCAGTGGGGTTTACAGCTCTGTAACTGCAGGCAGCAGATGTAGAAAAAGACTGAGTTTTGTGTCCCTAGATAGCAGGTTTTTTAGTGTTATCTTGTTACCTTCAACTATTAGTGTGTTAAAGATTTGCTAGACACAGATTCAGTGTCCAGACATTTTATCAAAAGAGAAAACCTTGGTGAGCATAGTCCCTGCTTCACACTCAGGGACATGCAGAAAGCCAGCGCAGGTATCTGAGTGGCTGACACAAGCTCCGGAGGAGCACCCACAATGGGGGAAAAGTGAGGTTCCAGGAAACAAGTACACAGGGTATCTGGTCCTGTTCAAGCAGCAGGGCCTCACTGAACTCTCTGTCCTTATCCTGAGGGCCTATCTTAGTATGTAAGTCCACATACCACTGCAGGGGACCTATGTGAACTTCACCAGGATGCCTTTAGCCTGTGTCTGTGCACATGAATGTGACTGCATATGCTCGATGTTAGCAGCGCAGGGATCCCTAAGAGCCTGCTTCCTATACCTCAGTCTCACTGACCTCCGCAGTCTGCAGGCAGTGAAGGTGAAGCAGGTGGGAAGAGTGCCCAGAGCACAGATGGTAGCACCAGTGCCAGCCAGTGGTGGTATAGGGGTTTTTTTAATTAGAGTATGCCATCAGTGTGGGGAAAGCAAAAGCAGTCCTATCAGAACAGCAATGTACAGCAAATCTGGCAGTGCTAGAGCCACTCCTATCTATTAAGAAAACATGCAAAAGTATGTAACAATGTATTATTTGGAAGACTTTCCAGCAATCCAGTTCACAGATGTCATTGTGCCATTCAAAGCAAAGGAACTGTGTGGGCTGCTGGTTCTTATGGCACGTTGTGAGACACGGTCTTACAGCTCTGGGAAGGCACTTGCTCAGGAGACTGCTGCTTGTATGTGCTGACGTACTCTGATGAGGCCTGTAACCTAGGTGGGTCAGCTTAAAACATTCACAATCTCCTATCTAAATTCTATTAAAGTTGCAAGAACTCAGTCCAAACGTGTCAAGAATATTGTTGATGCGATCATCTAGAAAAGCCTTCAATCTGGAGTGCACCACAGTCATCCTTTGTTGCTGTTGCAACGGGATCCTTGAACATGCTCTGCAAGCCATAGCAAGACTTGGCAGCTCATGCAGAATTCACTTCTTCATTTGCCATGCAGGAAGGACAGCAGTGCTGCAGTGCATGGGCTTTCTCTGGGGTGCCCTTCCAATTACATATTAGTTATGATGAAATTTGTGCAGTTATCTGCATGCTCAAGTGCTGATAGGTTCTGGAGGAAGTTCAGGGGACCGTCTTTCCTCTAAAAAGCTTTGATCACTAAGGGCATGGACAAGTGATTTTACATAAAAATCACCTGCTCTACCTTGCTTTGAGATGAGGCTGTGTCAAATTGTTTCTCTTTTCAAGACTGATGTTTCCAGTGCTGTCAGCTGCCCCCTGTCATTCTGCACCTATGATGAGCTATGTGTAATGCAGTCCCCTCAAAGCCCCTAACCACAAAAGCAAGCTTCCCTAGGCTCTGAAAGCAGCTACCTTGTAGGTAATGCTGCCTGTTCCATATACATGGGCTGCCTGCTTTTCCAAGCCCAGTAGGTGAAGCTAAGGAACATGCAAGATGACAGCAGAGCTGTTTTCAAGGATCTTGGGTGCTGCATTATTTTTGATGTCCCCTGCTTTCTCAACATACAGTAAGCTTTACTCTCACTACAGAATACATCTAGAGGAAATTCCCAGAAAACAAGTGACCGAAGTGGCCCATGTAAGAGGAGCCAAACCTACTATAGATTACACCAAGCCTATTATGCACTATAGTATAATACACACACTAGAAATATATCTATAATATATATGAATGTCGTGGAAGGCCAAAATAGGCCAAATTAGGCCTAAAGATGTCCTGGCTTGCCCAGACATGTTTTCTGCTCTCCCTCCTTCTGCTGATGGAAGAAGCAACTGCAGGAAAGGAAGACAAAAGGCCTGGCGCCCCTGAGTCTCCTTCTTTCCTTCCAAATTGTAAACAGAGTACCCTCATATGTTTATACACTTGTTTGTGTTCTACCCTAGAAAGGTAAAAGTAAGCCCTGGCTCCACCTACTATAGTGAAGTTTGGCTAACTGCCATTCTGATTGGCCCATCCGTGGCCAAGGAGCCATAAATCTCAGACTGTTTTGATACAAAGAGATGAGCAGGTAACACAACGTGCTCTGCCTTAATGTGCTTCTGCCTCATTGCCTTTACATCCTTCCATGCTCTGCAACATTCTGCATGCTGCATAATAACAAGCCTTGATACTTCATGTTTGTCAGCGCAACATCGTGCCAAGACTGCACACCTGCAAGTCTTCTGCCAAGACTGGGAGCCCTGGAAGGGACACAGATCATCAAACAGAAACCAGGATTGGGTCAGAGATCATCTGCCTCTCTCCCAGCACCTTGTTAGAGCCTGGGAAGCCTCAATGGCTATCAAGACACTGACAGAACTCCCTGCAAGTGTCTGGGTACTGTCTGGAAATTGTAGTTAGCCCCATGAATCCGGAGATAACTTTTGTGAGTAGATATTCAAAATCCTCTTTACAAAACTCTGTAAACCCCTAAGTGAATCCAAGTGCCTTCTGCCTTAAGCAGGAAGGAGCTTCTTGAGTCCCTCTAGTGGGCAAGTAGTATAAGTGACCACAAAAACCTCTCTCCAGTTCTAATGGTTTAAAGTTTATGCTATTGCTAGTTATTTCTTAAGTGTTCTAGGTCCTCTGTTCTCATCTGTGTGATGTTTTCATGACCGTTGCAAAGAACCTATTGTTAAAATTGTGGCTGGTAGCAAGACTTCTGAATATCAAAATTAATGAACAATATTCATTTTGACAAATCCTCTCTCACACCACAATACCTGCCCTTACATGGAATGACAGACTGACTGTATGTATGTACAAATGTCCATGCAAACATGCACACATCATGTGTGTACGTACACACACATATATTTTAATGCTCGCAAGGCGTGAGTGGAACAGTTTAGCTCAGATGTGCACCTAGCCCAGCAGCCTGTTTCTGCTTACAAAACCAGTAAAACCAGTGTGAGCTATAAACAAGTTACCATTGGTATCCCACATTCCCACCTAAAGCTTACAGACCACCTGAGCAGCAGCTGGTATTTTTGCCTTTATGCTCAATAGCCCATGTGTCTGTCAATTTATTTTTTAACCCTATTTATCCTTCTGCTGCCCAACACAGGCCACAGCAGTGACCTGCAGAGCTTGCTCGTGTGTGGTGTCTATGATGATTTGTCTGTATACTTCAAAATTTCATCTGACATCCCCAGCAGGACCAGGGAAATCCTTCTGCCCCTGTACTCATCACTGGTTAGCCCACACCTTGAGTACTGTGTCCAGTTCTGGGCCCCTCAATTTAAGAAAGATGTTGAGGTGCTTGAACATGTCCGGGCACCAAAGCTGGAGGGGACTGGAGCACAGCCTGTGAAGAGAAGCTGAGAGAGCTGGGGTTGTTCAGCCTGGAGAAGAGGAGGCTCAGGGGAGACCTCATTGCTCTCTGAAGGGAGGCTGTAGCCAAGTGGTGTTGGTCTCTTCTCTCAGGCACTCAGTGACAGAATAAGAGGACACAGCCTTAAGCTGTGCCAGGGCAAGTTTCGGTTGGATGTTAGGAGGAAATTCTTCACAGCAAGAGTGATTGGCATTGGAGTGGGCTGCCTGGGGAGGTGGAGTCACCGTCCCTGAAAGTGTTTAAAAGGAGGCTGGATGAGGCACTTAGTGCCATGGTTTAGTTAATTAGAAGGATTAGGTGATAAGTTGGACTCGATGATCTTCGAGGTCTTTTCTAACCTAGTTTAATTCTGTGATTCTGTGACTGTGAGCACCAGGGAAAACTCTTCATTTTCTCTGCATGGCTTCTGCTCTTTCCCTACCTCAGTGTACCTCATTTATCCTCATGCCAAAAATAGTCTAACACTCAAACAAATCAGCCTTAAAATATGAATTCTGGTTTTTGCCTTTTTCTAGTTTTACTCTGTCCTTCAGTAATGTTCTGCTGATGCTAATAAAAACAGGCCTGAGTCAGGAGTCCTGAGTCTTAAAGAGTGGGACTAGATGATGCGCTGTGAATTCTCCCACTCCAAACTCTTGATGCTGATACTTTCCCCCCATACACTGTGCTGTCCCTGATGCAGGTCCCGCTTTTTCACTTTTTTTTAGATCCCTAGAATCATAGAATGGTTTATGTTGGAAGGGACGTCAAAGATCATCCAGTTCCAATCCCCTGCCATAGGCAGGGACTAAATACTAAAGATAAACGCAATATCTCGTCCTCCTGCCCCTGATAATGCTGAAGTAAGTGAGAGAGGCTAAAAATAACAGCTTTCTGCTGGGTGCTTCCTACGGTTTGTTCCTCTGTGTTCGTCACACTCCACTGCTTCTGTGCAGCACTGGGAGCAATCAGACTTTTTAGTTTTTTTATTTTAATCCTAGACTGTAAAGTATTGCTTGTCATAGCAAGTGACATAAAGCCCACTTGCTTTCTAAATACTGGTAAAAAGGTCAGATTCCTTTCTTATAATGAATGTAGCATGGTAAAAATGGGCAAGGAGTAGCCTCTGCAACCTAATAGCTGCTGTCCAGAGCAGGGATGTTGACCATACCTGATTACAGGTATACTTGGTTCCCCTGCCACCTCCACTGCCAACCCAGAGCAAATGCATTTGTCTTAGCAGAGTCTCAGAGTTAGTTGAGTAAGCAGGTGCACCTCATGAGGTTAGACTCTTCAGTCACTTTTCAGGAAGAAGCAGACTTCATTATTTCCAAGTTTGGGTTGGCTTTGTTGAGTTGCCTTTTTTTTTTTTTTTTTTTGTTTGGTGGGTTCTTTTTAGTTAGAAATGTTGGGGCAGAGTACTCTACAGGGAAAAATAATCTTTTGAGATACGATTACAGTTCTTTACAGACTTAGGCTCAGGGGTGATCTTATTGCTGTCTACAACTACCTGAAGGGAGGCTGTAGCCAGGTTGGAGTTGGTATCTTCTCCCAGACAACCAGCGACACAACAAGGGGACACAGTCTCAAGTTGTGCCAGGGGAGGTATAGGCTGGATGTTAGGAGGAAGTTCTTGGCAGAGAGAGTGATTGGCATTGGAATGGGCTGCCCAGGGAGGTGGTGGAGTCGCCGTCCCTGAAGGTGTTAAAGAAAAGACTGGATGGGGCACTTAGTGCCATGGTCTAGTTCATTGGACAGGGTTGGGTGATAGGTTGGACTGGATAATCTTGGAGGTCTCTTCCAACCTGGCTGATTCTATGATTTTAATGCAGGGCCTGGAAATCAATGCTTAAATACTCTTAAAAGCCAGTAATAGTAATTAACTTCACATTCCTTGACAGGGTAATGCAAAATCTGGACTATAATAATTTCACAGGCTTTGCAAGAAGGCATACAGAAAACATGTTCAGAAATGAGCCTCCTTATTACTTGTTTTGTAACCCAAATGACACCGCAGATTTGTGTGCATTTCTGTTTATTGAGGCTCCAATACAATGCTCATCTTCTTCCCTGAAGTGAGCAGTAGACAGTTTTGGGAGAATTACATGTAATGCTAAATAGTGCCTTGTCCCAGAATGGTCTTACCTTGCTTCTGGTGGATATTGTCTGAAAAAATCATTCTACTGCTTCCTGAGCTCATCTGGATAGGTCTACTTGAGAATCAAATGGTATTGTCTTAGGATGAACCAAAAATCAGGCCATGTGTAAACATGGAAAATTACTTTTAAAATTTCTTTTAGACTGCATCCCCTTAAACATTGCTGATTGACAGAACGTGTTTAATTCTGTGTTTTTTTCTCCAGGTACTATTTCTCTATTACATGGGAGGCTTTCAGCAGTAATGTAAATTTATTGTGGTTTTAAACCCTCTTGTACTAATGGAAAGTCTGAGTCAGGGATGGACTTAGCCAGCAGTTTAGTTTTATAACTAGGCACTTGTTCTCAGGACTCTTCTGGAGAGGGCTGTAGGGAGGGTGAGGTGAATCTCTCCTGTAATGTGTAGGTGGGGGGTGGCCTTGCTAGGGTCAGATACTGCCCATATGTTTTTCTTAAGGGATTGTAACGATTCTCTCCCCTGCAGGTGATGGATTGAGGACCTGCAAAGATCAGATCCCAGTCATCTCTAGTAAAAGAGGCAGCACCATGAGGACCTCCCCAGAGCCATCACACGGAGCTGATGTTGGATTTCACTGTACACTGCTCTAAGAGTGTTTTGCACATGTGGGTCCCCCTCTGTCTGTCATTTGCAGGGAAGCACTTCTGGCTCCATGGGAAAATAGAGATGATTCTTCAGTATGCCATTTCCAACTTGGATGGATTGGCATTTCTGTTTCTGTGGAATGTTGATCAGATTTGTAGCTTTTGTAAAATGTTTGTGGTGCTTTCCAAAGGGGAAGTTGTTTTCCTGTTACTTGCCTCTGCCTGTATCTCCCACATATATGCAAAATATGGATACTTTTTAAAAAAGACACATTTTTTTTACTATGATTAGTTTGTTCCTTTACTCTCAGTGGGTGAGAAATCTCAAGATATCTGTTACCTGTGCCCATTCTGCTAGACATAGGCATACCATCCCTTCCATTTCCCCAAGGACTTGCCACTGTTAACACAGCTTTGAGACTCAAGTCAAACACACTTAACCTGTAACCTGTGCAGCAGTGGAAGGACAGAAAAGATTCCAGCAAGGAAAGAAAGGCAAACAAATGTCCCTATAAGAGCTTTTGGTGAGGAAAAGGAGGCACTAGATAAGCATCAAAGTGACTTCTGAGAGGGACCTGCAGTAATCTCCTCTCTGTTCCCTTTTTGGAAATATGCAGAAGGTATGAGAAATCTCAGAAAGGCAAATCTTCTGAGTTCATCATGTGGAAAGGAGGCTTTGGCTTTTAGCTTGTTGAAAATAACTTTCTGTAAATGCATTTCTTTGTTCTCCAGTATCTCCTTGTTACTGAGAAACAGGTGAGTTGCAATTATCTCTATTCTGCATGAAGGAAGCAGCATGTTGTTGTGATTACTTAAAAAAAATAAATCTATGACTGCCTTAATGCCAGACGGTGTGAGGAAAAAATATTCTTACCTGAAGCTATGCAAATTGTAAATGGCTGTTACTTACATTCTGTAGACTAAGCTAAAGTCCAAGCTCCTTATTCTCTTTATATCTAATTTTGCTCCATCAAATTCTTACTGAGGCTTTGGCTTTATATGTTTATCATTACCTTTGTTTTAAAATGTAAATGTAGCACATGTAAATACACACTGACTTCTCTGGTAGCTGCAGAGCATGCAGATATTTCAGGTCTCATGCATGCTGAACTTTTGCATGCATAAGCACACTGCATAAGAAAGCTGTGGGACTCATGCAGCACAGGGAACCCCTGGAGTCAAGTCAGGCAGGAGACTGGCTATGTGCAGCCTCGAGGCTACAACACAACCCCATGCAAGGCCTGCAGCTTCCTTTACCTTCAACCAGATAAATAATTGCTATGCCACACCAACTGCCTGTCTATCAAAGCTGGAGATGCTTTTCAGGAAAGCAAACTCAAATTACTCATGCAGGCTTTGCTGTGCAACTGCTGTTGCCTCTCCCACCCTGACCAGCATCTGACTGAAAAGGCACACAAGACACAGGTGAAACAGTGCTGATCTCTCCTCACCCAGCTCCCTTTCTGCCCTACCTCCCTCCATCTCCCTCATCTCCTCATTTCTGGCGCTGTGCTGCTTGGAGCGCAGCTTTGCTGCAGCAGTGTTGGGGCCGCAAGACTCCTATGCATGGTTACACTGGGAGATGCCAGGGATGCTGCCCACTTGCAGCCCAAGGACAGCCTGGCAGGGCACTGCTGACAGCCTAGGACACAAGTGAAGTGGATGCCTTGGGGAGTTGTGTGGGAAACCTGCAAAATTGCCAAGCAGCCCCTGATGCCCAAAAGTGCCAAGCAGCCCCTGATGCCCAAAAGAACATTAAAAGTCCTTTCTCCCCTCTACACCAGCACTGCAGCACCACACACATGGGCAGTACTAATGCCTCTTGGTCCTTTAACAAACCCCTTGACACCATACAAACATCACACATCCCTCTCACCACCTGCAGAATCCTAACACGCTGTTCTAAGCCTAACTCCACTTTGGCCTTGGTTTTGTTCCTTCAGCAACAACATCAAGGCATGCCCTGCATAGCCAGGAAAATCTTGTATTAGAAACAACACATTAGATGCATATTTGATTTTCAGAGGACAGTGCTGAGCCAGGGAATGTGAAACCTCCTGTGTGAAAAATTGTTTGTTTTTTGTAAATTGTCTGCTGCAGGACAGGAAACAAAGCCAACCTTCCCCCACTCTTTCCCACTGCAAACCCTGAAGAAGTGAAGTCAGAAGAGTGACCTTGGATTTGTATCATCGATGGCAAGAATACCTGCCTGAAAGTGAGATTAGAAAACTTGCAATGTAAGAATAAATAGCATGCTTGCATAAAATTCTGAATACATAAGAAACTGAGTTGCAAAACAGGTATTGATAAATCAGCAGGGCATCTTCTACTTAACAAAACCTGAACAAACAGCACTCACACCTTTGCTTCTTTGCTACTCTGTGTTTTTTTCTTACTGTACATCACCGCCACTGAGTTTAACAGGGCTTACACAATATTTTAAGTATCTCTTGGATAATATAACTGTTATTTGTGATCCCACCCATGCCTGAAACACTTTTTTCTACTGTAAGAGAAACCTTCCATTTTCCAAGTTATTTCATTTGTAATGAAAATGGAAAAAACCCACCCCTGTGTGTAATGGAAGTGAATAAAAGAGGAAGACGTTTTCATGTGACATGCCGTGTATCAGCTGGGCATTCTGTGTGGCTTTTTAAGACTGCACACCATATTGTTTGTGGAGACTAGGTCTGCTCCAGGCCAGAGCTGCTGCAGCAGGAATGTTTTCAGCTTTTACTTTCCAAGTAAGTCCTTATACTGCCCCTTTAAATAACTGACATAGATTTCTTTGCTTAGGAAAAACAGGGAGTGCAGTGCATACTGGCATGGTACAAGCCACTGCAGTGCAAGTTCTCCATCCACCTGCTGACACAGAAGACTCCAGCCAAACACACGGCACACAGGAGTTCAAGTATTTCTACTCCCTTTAGCCTTTCTCCTGGGACCATGTCTGGTAGTGCCATGAGAGATGAATTTTCAGAACTCATCTAAGATCCCTGTAAAGCAGGCAGCCAGACTTTAATGAAGATGGTGAAGCGCTGCAGGATTGGTGCTCTCATGCAACTAAAACAACATCTCTGGAGACCCGGCACGACAGGTGACAGTCACTTCTACTTTCCAGCATTTCACTAATCCCTAACATCCCTTCCCCAACAGACTAAAGGCCATACAATCTATTCTGAGGATTAGTGTTTGCAAATCAGCCAAAGATGAGAGGCTCCCCCTCCGGTAGCAGAGGAGCAAGAGAAGAGAAAGTGATATCGACTATTGGTCCACTTACATCATTGGGAATAGTAAGTTCATGGGAACTGGTTGGAGTAGTGGCATCCAGTCCTATTCAGGGGACAGAGGGAAAACGTTATGCCAGTTGTTTGCAACCAGGCCAAGACACAACGAATGATATTTTAAAGAGGAAACAATACAAAGAGAAGAAAAAAAAAGCAGTACCAAAGAAAAATAAAGAACTGCTATTGAAACGGCAAGAGATGCAAAACTCAGAGGGCTGGACTAATTTTAAATGCCTTAATTTAATCAACCTTTAGCCCACCAAAGCAACAAATGTCACATGAGATTCCACAGGGTCATATAAAGCTTCTAGAAAACTTCCCTAAATTCTGTTGTTTGTTCTAAACACATCAATGGATAGCTGAAATTTGACCTATCTACCAGGAGTTCCAGAATATGGAAAATGAAAGTCAAAAGAACAGTTAGCAGAACAAAATACATAGATATGGACAAGAAAAATCAATAAATTAGAAAAAGGATGAGAAAATTAACCTGGGAAAATTATTTGGAAATTATATGTGGGATTAGTGGCTGAAGAAATGTTGGGAAGGGTAATTGTTGAGGGAAAATTGTATGAAATACTCTTAAGCTGCATACATTTGTTTGTAAATTGGATGGACAAAAGGAAAATGCTCAGGAAAATGAGAATTGCTGCTCTAACACAGTGACATTACAGAAATATACATGTCACAAACATAACCAGTAAAAGATTAGGGAGCAGCAAGTTAGTAACAGGAATAACAGGAATATAAAGCTAGGAAAGGCAATTTAGTATTACTTTTAAATATTTTATCAGATACATCATGAAAAAACAAAAGTACATTTTGCATATGATCTTTCTCTCCTTTTCTCTTTTTTTGGTGTTTATTATTATTACTGTTGTCTGAAAAGACACGCCCAAAATTCTCATTTCCAACTAGAAAAATGGAAAAGAAATACTCCTGCAAAAAAGTGACTCATCTATATTTTACTTATGTCCAACTAAGAGTTGCTTATTTTACACTGACTATAAAACAGGCAAGTTGCCTACAGAATTTGATGTATGTGATAAAATGTTATTAGCCATACAAAGCATGTGCCAGTAGGTATGTACCTCTGTTCTGTGAAGTTTTTAGATGCCAGGCATGTATATAGTGAAGTACAGTAAAAACGATTTACTGCAGGGTTAAATGACTTCTCACTCTTGAACCACGAATTCAGCTTCGGTTTTAATAAATACAGACCAAATTTACAGTCTGCCCTTTAATTAAACTTCCACTGCATTTTGTAACTATGTCTGCATATCCAGCAGGAAGGGAGGCACTTGTCCCAGCAGTTTCAGCATGCCCAGTTTCATTAATCAGTATTTTTGTACCACAATTACATGCTGTTTTCCTGTGTTTCCTTCTTTCTGAAACACATTATCAAGCTGGAAACTTGATTAGATGCATGCCCAAGTACTTCACTTGGGACCTATTGGTACATACTGTATGGTCCATAATAACTTTAGAAGGACCAAAGAAAAGAAACTCAGGGGTTTAGCCGATGGCAAAAATGAAGCAGTTTTGATTAATATATGTAACAAAAAAAAGCACATTTTAGTAACAGAGGGACAGGAGGAAAGAACAGAGATTAATGTGTAAAACCCGAAGGATTGCTGGTCATTGAGCACATTTATTGCTAAAATGATGTCATGACCACGGGAAACAAAGCTGTTAAGAAGAAGGACATCCCCAGGGGGTCATGGGTACGTACCAGGGAAACCAGGGGTGGTCTGCCCAAGGGGAGTAAAGGGGGGATGCTGCATAGCCAACTGGTGAAGCTTGGTCAACTGCAGGGCAGGATGGGAAATTAGAACTAACCAATCAAATGGAATTATTTCAGAGCAGAGAAACCATCTTACATGTTGTTCTAAAACTGGATTAATTAAAATTATATTGAAGAAAAAAAAAGTTTTAATCATTAATACTAATCTATTGTAGATCGGAAAAAAAACCCCAAACCAAAGTGGTTATAAATGACATCTCTACTGTTATTACATGAAATGGCTATTGTTAATATTTACTAATTACTGTAGAATTACATACTAAAAGAACTGAAATATATCACATGCAAACAAGACCAAGATAACTGACATTTGTTCTTGGGCCATTGTACTTTCTAGCAATTATTACACAAGATAAGAGATGCAGCTGAGCTAACACTTGGCTATACAGTGTGGTGTTCAGGAAAGGTATCCCTAGGCCGTGTCTTTATTGCCAACTACAGAAAGCAAATGTTGCCCAGAACAAACAAAAGACAGAGGAAGAAAAAGGGAGTAATTTACATGAGCTGGACTCACGTCTGGATGAGGAAGAGCATACTGCCCCTGAATCGTGAATGCCTGAAAACAAGCACAGGTGAGACACAGATCAGTCGGATGGGACAAGCAGCATTCCTGTTCTCATCAGAAAAGCTCTTCCTTGCTCCCTAGGCAAATGTCACCCACATCGTTTTCAACACTGAGTGAAGCTTAATTGTCTTGTGCTGCTTGACAACGCTTGACAGAACACGAAAAAGCCTTTGTCAGGATGCCTGCCTGAGCTCTGGTGACCTTGGTCCTCAGGATATCTCTCTAGTCCAGCTGTCTACCACGAGCAGAGCTGGGGTCACAGTGGTGGCTGAGGAGCACAGGGGTGGCCATTTCTCCTGCCTGCTTCATCTGCCCAACTGCACCAATGCACACAGGGAGGCACTGACACTGAAGCAGCAAGGGGGACAGAGAGGATGAGGCAGATCAGGCAGATCAGGGGGATGCCCTGCTCTGCTATCCAGTTCCTGATGGCCATGTGCAGTATATGCCAGCCAGCTCTGTACCACCTCATCTGGCTACCAACAGCCACGGATGCTAAGTGTTAGCAAACATGTGCCCTGGTGCACACTATGGAGCTTGTGCCGCAGGCTGCCACGACACTGGGTACATGGGCACATATGCAGGATAGTATCCTTTCCTGCAGTGCCCTGGGCAGAGGGTTGGTACACCAGGTTGGTAACAGGGGCATGATGGTGTGGTGGGCTCATCTTCCACAAGAAGCCAAATATGCCCCCTCCTCCAAATCCATCCTGTCTGCACCATAAAAGCAGTGCAAGAGGCATAGCTTCTGACATCACTTCTGGCAGCACTGGGATGAGGTGAGTGAGGCAAAAATTCCCGTGAGTGAGACAGGATACAAAGGCATGCCTGGCACCAGTTAGCACAAGACCTTTGTTTTTCCTGTTAGCTCTGGACAATTATGGCCTACAAATTAAAGATTATAGAGAGTTTACAATTTTCTATTGCATCCTGTAGTATTTTTCTGAAAGGAATGGCATGTTAGAAAAAATTTAATGCTCTTGTTCTTAGGCATGAAAGCAGAAGGACAAATTAAAATGTAGAAATATTTGAACTGGGAGAATTATAAATAGGAACAGAGCTGATTACTTTGCAAAATGCTTATTTGACAAAAGGTCTCTTAGAAAGTAATGGCTCCTCTGCAAATGATAAAACAATTCATTTAACGGAATTCAGATATTAAAACCTTTAATGTCTCAGCTGCTTGATACACATTTCTGCATGTGAATTTTGCTTCCAGAAAACAAAACAAAACAAAAGCAAACACTCTGCCCCCTCCCCAAAAACCAAACAAACCAAAAACCCAACCAGAAACCCCACAACAGCAACAAAACCCCATTTGATTTAGTTTTACAATTTTTTTATAAAGCAAGGCTGCAATCTGGAGAACTTAATGCACAGGAGCAATTTTCAGGCAGAACTGTGCATGACTGGGCTCAATGGGATGCTCATGGGCAAACATATTCATGTGTATAAACCATTACTGGTTTATAAATGACAAGAAAAGGTTCCAATCTACCAAAACAGGTGATCACTACCATCAGCGAGCCTTAAGCAAGCAAAGGCTGTGTTTAAGTGTTTTACCAAGTGAGGACATCCTTAAGAAGATGTCACAATGTTCTGCTGAGCTTGGGCTCTGTGCGCAGCCAAGCACAAGAAGAGCCTCAGGTATGTTATAGCTGGAAACAGCACTGGGTGAGAGCTTAGGTCTATGAGCAAACAGCACGTCTGGAAACAACATTTTGGTCTTTGAGCCTCTCTGCTGGATTACACAGGCCCTTTCTGATCATGGATTTACTTCAAACCCAGCTGACAGAACGTCTGCAGTGGTCTGCAAACCAGCAAGAAACCATCACAAAAAAAACCCCAAAGCCAGCAAACCTAACAGAAGTCACCCCTTTTCTCATCACTCCCTCATACTTCTGTCTATACATACGAGGAAGCAAACTGGACATATAATAAAAAAAACAAACCCCCAAAATTCAGAGCTCAATTTGGTTGCCAATGAAAGCCACCAATGTATCATGTACAAGATGGGTCTTGAAGTATCTTTCTTGTTTAAAAAAAAAAAAAAAAGAGAAGCTCTTAGACTCCTGTAAAGTTCATTTGATTGATTTAGGCTGAGAAAACCTGCCATTGACTGCTTTACTTCTTGACAGAGGAACTGTGCCTTCCTGTGGCTGAGGGATACAGGTCTGGCAGCAGCTCTTGAGACATCTGTACTGCAACATTTCACTAAGGCCATGAACTACAGGTCTGCTTCCACCAGCATCAAAGGCAACTTCCCTGACGCGGTGACATTAGTAAGAGGAGCAATGACTTGGCTGTGACTCTTCTTCAATTTAAACCATAAAACTGCTTAGCGACATAAAGCAAAGCTGTACCCTGTGAGTATCCATCTAAACAAACACAGTGGGCAGGAATGTCCAATGTTTCTATCAGGCAGGAGTGCTGCATTTATTTATTTTTAACTGCTGCACATGTTAAATATTGGTAAGGGACAGAGCAAGGCAAGGCAGTGTTCATCTTCCTTTTAGTTCTGTCATGCAATACAGTATCAAAGAAGCACAAGAGAATTAAAGCAGTACATAAAGCAGAAGAATCCAAATTTGTTCAGGAAAAAATGATTTTGCTAGTGTAGCTTGCTATGCAAGCATTAAACAAACCAAAACCTTTCAAATATGCACGATATAACTTAGCATGGAAAACTAACTTTTGACAGTGTGCTAGCCAAAAGATTGGATAGAATTCATACTGCTGATCAAACCTTATTTTCAGCATTACATTCCACTTAGGAAATCTGGCTAAGGTGTCTTTCCATACTGACACCCAAATATACTTGGAGCATGTTCTTCAAAAGGTCTGCTTAGTCAGAGCACAAAGAAAATCAAGGCCCACAGAAGTGTCTGTTTCTTACAATGTCTCACATCAAGAAGGTTGCATTAGAAAAGTGAGAACACTTCTAACTTATAAAACTAAAGACGACAAGAGATATTAAATGTAAAAATAGGACACCTTCAATTATTTATTACAAATTGCTTAGAGCACTCTAGTCAATAGTTTCAACATACACAGAGTCTTTGAAGGCAGTGGCAATTAAAATACTGCTAACGTGGGTTGCTGCATTTCTACACACACATTTCTTTAAGGAAAGCACTGCAGTGTAAGCATATATATGGAGCAAATCATTGAAAACTTTAATCCATAGACCAATTCCTGGCAAAATATTTCAGATTTCAATTCAACTTTCATCACTAAGGAAGCGGATCTCTTGTTCTGAAGACAACTTAGAGTGGTAGGCTTGAACACCAGGAATTGAATGCTACTGCATCTAGATGGTGAAAATCTGGACATGCATCCCAATGTATTGTTACAGAGTTGAAGGCAAAACTGAAACAAAATATCAGAGAAAGCTCATCACAAAGGCCTAGCAGAAGCAACTGCATTTTGGCATACTCTTGAGATGTGCAGGAGTTTCCTTGCAAACTGGAAGATTGTGGTGGCATGGTTCATCATACCACCAACAATACTGGCAGCAGTTTCTGTCCCCTGCCCCACTAGGAGCCCCCTGTCCATCTTCTTCTATGACCTCTAAATTGCCTGCTGGGGTGCGACACAGCTCACATTCCACATCCCACAACAGGGTGATGACCTGGCTTGGGTTAATGGGATGGGAAGTGGGATCTGCCTGTTGATATTCTACCATATGAGTGAGTGTCTTTTCCCACTGGGCTACTAATTAAAAAGAAGTCTTGTCATCATCTTTGGCTAGGTAAGGCAGCTTTACTGCCAGAAAGGTTTCACATATGTGAATCTAGAGTACAGACACGGCTGCATTCTTCTAAGTCAGGTTTAGGAGACCAAGTTTCCCCTTAAGTTGGGCAAAGCTTTCAGCATCTCACTCTTCCATTGCCCATACTGAGGCAGTTATGCTCCTGTTGGCTGCATGAGTCCCCTTGTGAGGCTCCTGTGGTGATTTTACGGTACTCATGAGCCGCATTCATGGCTGGCTCATCAGATACTAACACTGTATCAGATGGTGCACAGATGGTGGCAGAACAAACAGCCTGCTGCAGATTCATTTTGGAGCATTATTAAAAGAAGAGGAAGACTGACACTGCAGACTGGGTTTAAAAGCCAGATAAGAACCGAGACTGATACAGCTTAACGTGAAGGGAAAATTGTCAAAACTTCACTATATAGAAAAAAACCCAGGAATGCTGCGCTTGCGTTATCAGACGTGATTGGGAAGGTCTACACTTGCATGCTCATAACTTCAGAATCCCACTGCTGCTTGGTCCTGAGGGACTACGAGCAGTACAAGTTGCATGCGTGTAAAATTTCATTGCCAACACATTATTTGGTCTTCAAAAAATATGAAAGCTGTGAGAGAAAAGTGATGCCTTTCATGAGCAGAGACATCCTGGTGTTTGATCATCTCAGAAAGCTGACAGAACAGCTTAGCCGATTAGTGGAGTTGCAAGTTGAGAGAAAAAAAGAACCGCTACAAGAAGCAGTTTTGTCCCACTCAAGGACCATTTGATTTGGACACCTCTCAACTTGCAAAAGGGCAAACTTTTCTTTCTTAGAGAAGTTGATTTTAAATCTTGGTCATCATAATTTTGCATCAAGTTTTCAATGCAGTGTTTTCCTTTCCTGCAAACTGTAAGCATACAAAGTAGACAAAGCACATCAATACTATACCAGGCAAAAAGGAGTAAAAGTTGAAAACTAACAGGCGCTGGCTGAGGTTGGGCCAAGACGGTGTGGTTTCCAGCTTGAGCCAAAATGGTGTCTGCCCTTACCTGGCCACCTGCAAAAATGATAGGTGCAGAGGCAGGTTTGGGGCGGTAGGGGATGGTGGCACCTTTGGGTGGGGACTGCAGACAAAAAACACAGAGCAATCAAAATGCAGAATGAAGCAGAGTTTGTGTTAAAATATCACTCCTTATCCCGGTCACCTCAGATAACAAGACATGCAGCTAACACCACAGCCCACAACACTCTGCCCTCCCCACCATCAACCCAAAAGAAAGTCAGAGGTCAGTGGTCCAGGCTTCGAGGGAAAGAGCCAAAGTCCCAATCACAGCCCAAACAGGCAATGCAGGCACTCATTCCTTCATTACTGCCATAGTTGGATGAAGCTATGGAGCTTCATTAAGCACGGAAAGGCATTTCCGGAATGACAGGCACAATTCTGAAATGTGTCTGTTTTGGAAGGCTCTGACCAGGGCTCTTGCTTTGTCAACACAGAGAATGTCTCCTGCTTATTGCTCCTTCTTGCAATGCTCGATACACATCAGGATTTCTTGTTTTACTGAGTCAGCTGTTCAATTGCAAATGGCCAGCCTGATCCTGCTTTTTGTCTGACTGAGCTGGAAGGTTGGAAAAAGTCCTCTCAGCTTCACCAGAGCATAACCACGGCCCTCGTAATGCATGAAAAGTGAGCTTGTTCCCTGTAGGCCAAATTAAGGACCCAAAGGGAAAAATCACAGACCAAGGCTCATTTTCTCCTCGGAAATAAAGTAGGAGCATGTGTTTCTAAAAAGGCTTCAAGCTGGCTGTGCAACACCCAGCAGAAAGTGTGCTAGTTTCAGTGCATTTACTACCACTAAAGAATGAAGCAGTAACATCATTTCCTTTAATAAATACCATACTAATAACTAGCTATTTCATGTCAGTTGAAATGTTTCTTGCCAAAATTAAACACACACTGCAAAGTAGAGTACACTTAACTGCAGTTAAGGCAAAGTCCTAGTGTTTCTCCAATTCACCTAGCACTAAAATGAAATACTTTGTATCTTAAAAGTGGCTACTTAAGAAGTAGCTCTACCTGTGGGAAAATAGGACTGCCTTGCTCTGATTTCAGAAGTGGCTTTTCTTATCTTCCAAGTAACTATTTATTCCATGAATGTCACTTGGACAACAGACTACACTCTATTCACAAAGCTGATAACTATTGACATCACATATTCCATCTCTAACAAACAAAAACTAATTTTTAACATTGTCTTTCTGTCCTCTTGCATTTTTATGAAGAAATTCCCTCCTCACAGTTCTCCAGCAAAAACCGAAAGTCACTTTTCCTCAGTAAAACAGTGGGGACTTACTGGTTTCTAAGTTTTTATTTTCATTAGGCTGTATGACATTGTGATGCATTGCATACTTCTGAACAGCCAATAGCTATAGTGCTGTCTCAAACACTTCACTGTTTCTTCCCTCTTTAAAGAGTAACAGGACAGTAGGGTGCCAGAGATCATCGTGAGATAGCCCTTGACTAGACTTAGGTGAAAAATCACAATGAAACAAACCACGTGAGCTGTTTTGTTCCATGTTCCTTGTCAAAAAGTACATTATTAGGTCAAAACATTTAATTTTGACCTGTTGAAATGTCTTTCTTCTCTAAGTTCTATTCAATTTAAATAGTTGAGCAATGTACTCACATGAAATGATGGGTATTTTCTGCTAGGGTTAAAATACCCAAACTTCCATATAAATTAATTTTGCATCATTTAATCTAAGAGCTAAAACCTGCCATCAGAATTAAACATTCTGGCCTTACGAAGTGACCTGCTCTTAAGGAAGCAAAAGTCCCTGCTAAATCTACATTATTCTACTCAGAATTATATCTGTATGAAACAAGACCTAGATGTTTTCTGCCCCAGTCTGCATCAGAAGTAATTGCTTTGCTTTTCAGAATGGGCTGCAGCTCAATGCTGGACAACAATATTGTCATAACAGCCCTGGCCTTTGATTGCTAATCCCTTCTGTGAGAAGCTCTCACAGACCAGGTAGGGTGCAGTCTATGA
This sequence comes from Tricholaema leucomelas, assembly GCA_013400475.1. Taxonomy (NCBI): domain Eukaryota; kingdom Metazoa; phylum Chordata; class Aves; order Piciformes; family Lybiidae; genus Tricholaema lacrymosa; species Tricholaema leucomelas. The sequence goes on from WAAF01012074.1 coordinate 744,040, forward strand.
GTTCACTTGAAATTCCTGGTACTGGAAGGGCAAGTAGCACCCCTGGGTAACTCTTGAAAACTGACAGCGTGTGTGAACAGCTCCTGAATGAGAGGAGATATGCCAAGCACTCACCTCCAGCATAATCACACATATTTGTTTCACGCACTGGATGATGGCATCAGGAGTACCCGATATAGTCACTGCACGCTCTGTCGAGTTTGGCAACATGTCCCCTGCTACCTGCACCTGGGCTCCTGTGGACTTGAGCAGAGACAAAGCAAGGAGAGCATCAGCAATGAGCAAGCAACAGCACCCCTTAAAAGCCAGAGATTCACTGATGTGACAGAGAGGATGCACCTCTGAAGTTTTTGTCTTCGCTAGGTAGGTGACAGAGCACACATGTAAATTCATGGCCAGACAGGGTAATTGTGGTCTGGCAGCACATGGATTTGCCTGCTCAAGCCAATTGCAAACACTCTCATCCCAGGAATATTAACCCTCAGTAGCTGTTAAGCAATCAAACTGTAACCTGAATTTCAGGACAAGTGTTTTAACTCTCTGAAAGACAGACAGCTGCAATACTGACTGAAAAACGGAAAAGGTGAAATGAAGTACTTTGCAATGACAATTCAAAACTAAAAGAAAGAAATGCTGATAACTGAAGAATCTCTGCTAATCAAATAAGTTGCAGATAAATGGCTCTTCAATCCACTGATGGCTCTGGATGAAATTTGGGGCTGCCTAACGGTCTAGACTATCTCAGGATGGTACAGAAACACTTCTAAATCATAATTAATGTTGACTAACATAGGCAGATCATTGACATTATCTCATTAATGAATTCAAGGAGACTCAGTTTTGTTGTCTTAAAAAAAAAACCCAAACTTGATCTTGGCACAAATGTATCTCTGCTAACCAAAACAAAAACAAAACAAAACAACCCAAATAATGAAAAAAGTACACAAGGCCAAAACAATTCCTGGTGCTATTTCACAGTCATCCTAGAAAATCCTTTCAGTCAAGAGAGAAAAATCTCACACATTTCAAACTGAGTTAGCATTTTCATGTGTTATAAACAAAATTTGCTCCTGCAATATTTTGGGCTATTTAGAAAATGTGTTTTCAGTAAGCATTGACTTTGTGTCAGTAAACAAGGAGTTGATTTGCTTTCCTGCTGTTTACATACAACCCATTTACTCTTCTTCCCCAAAACTGACTAAATTACTGATTGCATCTTCTGTTCACTACTGCTGTCTAAGGGCACAATACCAATTTCTTGCTCTATAACAGGCTCTGGAATTTTGCCATAATTTAATCAATCAGACATGCTTCACTTTTGTGCTAGTTTGAGCCTAGCTAGAATGTTTTGGTGAGAAGGATTAGATCATAGGCTATGGAAGAGAAACAGTGCTGATGTCTAATTCACTCATAGGCTTGCTGAGAGGTATAAGAACAAGAATCCATAGATAAGAGAGTCATTCTTCTTCTGCTGGGGAGCTTGGAGCTGCATTTTTTTCTCTCTCTAGCCTCTCTGCCATTTCTCTGATTACTCCACTTTGCTTCCTAACCCCCTGGCCGAACCTCCATTCTTCCTTGGGACTGCAGTAAGGTTGAGAGGGGTGGGACAACGTATCCATTATGCTCATGCTTAAGAAAACACAGAGTGTGAATTCCTGCTACTGTAACCTTATCAAAACACCTGGCCAAACGTAATCCTTTGACTTCCTTGTACTCAACTAGTAGGTAATTGCTTCTGAAACTACGCTCACCAGAATAATCACTTTAGTCATTTGGTGTACACAGACCAGCAGACCAATCTCACCTTTCAAAGTCTGTTTCCTAAAAACACTCAGCTTTCTGGAGGAGGTTACCAATATTTGATATAAAGTCCTGTAAAAATCTAGAGCTAAGCACATGGTTCACACTCGCATCTGCTCCTATTTTAACAAAACTAAGAAATCAGATGGATTCTTGTTGCCTGACAGTTCTCCTGGACATCTAAGAAATATGGAGCACCAAGAGAAATCATGCCTTGTAGCTGAGGTTACCTCTGTGTGCTCTACCAGTGGCTCTGCCTCCGACAGTGACAAGGCTTTAGCCTGACTTTGACTACTGCCTGCCAGAATGAGAACATGAAGCTGCTCATCAGGCTTTCTGACACACCCTGACATTGCTGTGAATGCCAACAGTCTGGTGGCCATTCAGCTCCTGAGCCAGAGATGTCCTACATGCAAGGCAAACTGAATAGCTTCTTTCCACATGGGAAATGAAGTTCAACACACAACTATCTTCTCCCATCTATAGAAAATCCTCTGGCTAAGCTTTGTTGGGAATAGAGAATAAAAGAGAGAAGACTTCCTATGACCCAAACATCTGCACAGAAAGGATGTTTTCTCCTCCACAGTTTCATTAGGTTACAATCCAGAATAAAAATGTGGTTTTTGGTTTTTTTTTTAATGTCCTACTTGGATTTTGTCCACTTATCTGATCATGTACCTGATTTTCTTGTTTGACTGATTACGAACACTGGATCCTTGGCCTGGCATGTGCTCTGTTATTACAGTCATGCATGGAATAATTAAAACTGGCACTGTAAGGCAATTTTTGCATTTTCTGGTTAAAGGAAAAAGTGGCTGCTAGCACAGCACATTGAATGAATACCTACAAATGAAAGTCTGCATTGAAAAAAATCAATAATGGTTTGGAACACATGAAATCAAGTCACCTATGGCACAGTGAAATCAGGGAGAAACAGGAAAGGATCATAGGATCACAGGATTTTAAGTTTGTAAGGGACCTCTGGAGATCATCAGTCCAACCATCCTATCAGAGCAGGACCAGAAAATCATCCACATGGGTCTTGAAAGTCTCCAGAGAAGGAGACTCCACAACTTCAGTAAATAAGTTCTTCCTCATGTTGAGTTGGAGCTTCCTGTGCTGTAGTTTACATCCGCTGCCCCTTGGTTCTATCACAGGGCGCAAGTGAGGCAAAAGGAGTATGAAAACAATTTTTTTCTATGAAGTACATCAAATGCCTGATCTTCTAACCTGATTCCCTAGTGCTACCTGAGTCTTAGGCTGCAAAAGTGGTAGCTAATTTGGAAATGACTGGAGTATTTCTGGAGAGGAGGTTATACCTGAAGAGAAACTGGCTAAAGTGCTGCTTTGCTAAATTGTGCATCAACAGTTAATACGTTGTAAAGCTGTTTATTTCACGCATGGTCTTCATCTTCAAGGAAGGAAGAGTGGTATACTTGTGCTGGACTCCTGCCTCCCTCTACCAAGGCTTTTCAGGCTTCTCACTCAGCACATTCTCACATTTGTGTGATGAGTGAAGTGCACCAGCCAACAATGACAGAGCACGCTGCAGTGGGATGCTGAGCTAGTCAGTATCCCTAGCAGACATCTCAAGACTTACCTCTCTGATTTCTTTGATTTTGGAACCTCCTTTTCCTATAAGGGATCCACACTGACTTGCTGGCACAACCAGTCGCAGCGTTACAGGTGGTTTGCTTGTCACTGTGCTGTTTGTCATCGATGCATTTATGTCCTGTAATCACAACATCAGGAAGAATTAGTGGAGGATTTGACATTTCTTGATGAGTGCAAACAGGCTCAGGGCAAATGCCTGAGCTGTTTGTGTAGATCTGGGGAATGTATAAGCAGTTGTGGTTTGTATCCATTGCAGGTAAAGCCACCAGCTGTGTTGGTGATTCACCATAAGCATGAACTGCACAAAGTGGCTTGTGCCAGAGGAACCCTTTTGCTGTCTGGCATTGCAGGTCCACACTACGGGACTAGAGGACATGGTCTCTGAGGCAAGATTAAGATGAGAAAGTCATTAGAACAGCTGAAGCAGGTGGAAAAGACAGTTTTGAGTTTACAGGCTCTCAAATCCTGATTTGGTTTCTTTTCCAGCATCTCAAGTAGAACACTTCCACCAAATGATATGTTTTTACATTCCACGCAAAGTCTTGTCAGGTTCGATACAAAGGCAAAAAAAAAGGGAAAAAAAGGAATGACAAAGCACCTGTGAATAGTATGAAGAAGAGAAAATCATGTTCATTTGATAAATATTTTTAAGACCTTGAGGTTTAATTTCTCTTTTGCAGTAAGTCCATAAGTATCTACAGTGTTTGCACAACTTCTAAAATCGTTTCCATCAGAGCTATGTAATCAGAGTACCAAGAGCACAACAGAATGCCACTTTCCTGCAGCCAGCTCAGGTAACCTATATACACGTACCTCTTAGTCAATGAGTCTATGCTGCAGGATTTCACAATCATTTTAATGTGCTACTTTTTGCAAGATTTACAATGCTTTAAATATATTTTGCTAATTCAAAATCTTCTAGGCAAGACAAAACAACCCCTCTAATGTCTTCATTACAAAGGAAAGGATAAAGCTTTTCTTCCCACTGATCAGTGCGATGCTGCTGAGTGCACTTAGGATCACAAAAACAAGCCACAAGCTGCATAGTGCTTGTCCAACAACTCATGAGAATCTCAGTGTGGTTTGCTAACCCTAGTTGTGAGCTGAGAAGACCATCTCATCCATCCATCAGATGGTATGGCATAGCCACTACACTCTTCACAGAAATGCTGCCCAGAAGATTCCAAGAGGAAGGTCAGAAAACATGCATTTCATATTCATTTAACTCACTTACTAGGCACAAGAATTCTGGCAGACAGAATGGATGTGTTTCCGTATATTCTTGCTTACCAAGGCCAAAAAACCCCATCCCTATACTGTGTAACCAGGACCCAACACCACCATGGCCATTAAACCATGTCCCCAAGTGCCATGTCCACACATTTTTGGAATACTTCTGGGGATGGAGACTCCACCACCTCCCCGGGCAACCAAGTGCATCACCTGGCACTTAGCCTTGTTAAACCTCATACAATTGCTGAATTGGTGTGGGAGCCCAGTGACACCATGTCCTGGTAGGGCATAGATCCTGCCACGATGGTTTAACCCTTGCTCTCCTCCTGTTGCAGGTCCAGGAGTTGAGTGGATGAGCAAACAAGGGAGGGTTTGTCCCCAGCAAAGTCCTGAGGGCGAGGAGCTTAGCACCACCAAGTCAGGTGTCTTGTGATGACCCTCAACATGCCTGTGTGTTCAGACAAGGCCTGAAGCTTTGAATTCACTGGCCAGAACCATGATGCTAGTGCCTATAGGCCAGTTGAGTTTTAAAAATAATGTATTTACTGGGGGTGATTAGAAACCATGCCTTTCCTGCACTGACTCTCCACTGTGAGCAGCACCCCAATCCGTGGCTCTGGGAATCACGGTGGCCACATGTTTGCAGCTTGCACAAGCAGCTTAGTAGCAACCCAGTTCTTCTCTCCTTCCCTCTGCCAAGACCACAGAGGTTTCCACTGAAAACACTTGAAGAGAGGCTGAGGATACCTGCCAGGCACAACATGTCTGTGAAAAAAGCAGGAACACTACCAGGAGGCAAGGCATTTTCAGCAGCAATAGGGAAATGTTAGTAAATAAGCCCTTGTGGAGACGTAATTTGCAACCTGCCCATGAGTAATACATACATTGAATACAAACTATAACTGGGGAAAGGTAGAAAGGGACTGCTAGAACCACAAGAGGGGTGAGTAATGCATCACCTGAAATACTGAGCTTGGCTTATTTACTTTGGCAACAGCAGGGGTGTGAGGGGATGAAACTCATTTCTAAAAATATCCTTGAGAGAGGAACCATTAGGGGTGGAAAGGCAAGAATTTAATTTATACTAATGGCCAGTGTTGACACAGAAACACAGCTGTAGAAATAGTCCATGAATAAATTCAGGTGAGGATTGAAAGGAAGGTTTGTGGATCCAGTATCAGGAAGTAGAAAAAAATCTAAGTAGCTTCTAATGGTGCTGACAAGTTGCAAGCTGCAAGACATACTGTTTTTGCTAGAAGACAACTGCACCTGATGACCCACAACAAAGCAACAGGAGCTGCTTTGAATGTGAACAATCACCACAGGTAAATAAAGGCACACACTGATGTTTCCTACCAATGCCAGCATCTTCCAGTGCTACGTGGAGATGTGAAGACTAACTGCACTGACTTGGAGAAATGAGTATACTTAAGAAAGGGATTCACATCCCTCTAGTTGAATGATCAGTGAAGAGATACAGCCCATTTCTTCTGCTGCAGATGATTCAGTCCACCTGTCTGTAGGCTGGTCCTTAGGAGAGGGTCACCTGCTTTCCATAGCAGCCTCTCCAGAGAGGATGGGAGAGATACCTGGACTAGACTCACAGTTTTCAAAAGCAGAGGAAATTAAATTGTCTCCTGAGTGAAGAGGGTTTGTGTTCTGTAATCCGCTGCCTTTCCTGTAAGGCTTTGCATTAAAGTGGTGACCACATCTAATTACGGTTAGCTCAGGAAATTTGATGAGATCACTGCACTTCAGTTAGGCATCTGCACAGAACAGTTGTTCTGCAGTAAACGAAGCTTTTGCCTCGCATACTTTTAGCACTTTTTATTTTAAAGGATTTTAAAAGCCAAGCTTTAAATATGGTAACTGGTAATCATATAGTTTACATTTTTAAAACACTTCCAGTTAAATGAGTTATGTGTTCATTTTGACATATGTAAAATTTACCTTAATACTAAATAGAATCATATAAAAACAGAGTTAAAAGTTAGGAGATTACTCTTTCCAAATCAGGCCCACAATGGAAGCAGAAATTTTCCAAGACAATTTTCCTACCATTAGTATGTATCATTAGAAGTAATTGCTTTTTCCTGAAACCTCCAAAAAGCAAAAGAGAAATGATCAAACAGCTTGTAAATCTACCCATTATTCTTCTTCAGAATTACTGTCAAGAGCATTTATAAAAATACAGCCACTTTCATTGCTATTAAACAGAACATTCAACAAACCATATTTAACATTAAAGCAAACATGAGAAAATCCAAACAGTATTTGTATTGCAACAAGAGGAAAAAATGTGTTTTATTTGCTTACCTCTTCAAATTTTAATGCAATCATAGAAAAAGCCTTAAAAATTGCATCTGTTGGGCCTGTTATTGTCACAATTCTCTCTGGACAGGAGCCTTCTGAAATATTGATTCGAGCACCACTCTGTCAAAAAGAACAAATATTTTCCAAATTTATACTCTCCAGGAAGCAAACTAAGTAGGATTAGGGATATAGTTTGGAAAGGAATATCTTGAAGCATCTAATTCTCTCCTCTACAACTGCAGCCCCAAAATGATAGAATTTCAGCATAAATTCATCTAATTGTAGGAAGCCAAATCTTGGCCAGGTAAATACTTACATAGCCTTCATTGCAGTATGCAAACAGTGCCTCTAACACAAAGCTGCAAATAACAGCATAATCAAGTATTTACCCTTCTCTCTTGCAAAGGTTAACCTTAAATTGGACCAGAGCTGCCCAATTTCAGACAAGGTTGTCTCCAACGAAATACATACCTCTGTGGTCTGGATACCTAAACGTGGGGCTTGATCTCTCTAACTGGGACATTGCTTTGCACTGTAGACAAGGCTCCCTACAGATGTCTCATGTGAAGGCAGTCAATTAATACCCACTCAACGACCCTTCAAAGGAGTAGCAGTAAGACAGGCAACAGTAACAGTGCTATCCCCTTAAGGCAAGGAGCCTGTCAGAACAAATTATAAAACCTAAGTCTTGGGGACATGCCACGATGGCTCTTGGGTACATTTAGTACTCTATATGCCACTGTGACAGTGCAGAGAAAAATATACTTACATCTGGTTTAGGACTTAAGAGGACCTTGGTGTAGATAATGATCAAAGTCAGTTCAGTAATACACATCCTACACTTTCCTTGAGGTTTCAGATGTGGAAAGGTGTTAATGTAGCCTAAAAAGTCACTGGAGCCTCAACTCATCTACAGGCACTGACCTTCTAGCAGATCTGTGCCTGCAGCAAACATGAGACAACGGGTTCTTTGGCCCTTTGCCCTCAGGACTGCCATGAATCAGCTGCTGGTGCTGTGTGTCTGAGTCCTCATTCACCTGCATACGCTGCAGCTCAACAGAAAGATATCGTACTTCGTCATATGACAACAACCAAGCACTGGGGCGAAAACAAACCCCAACAACTACTGGTAGAAAAATCTTGCTGCCATGGACTCAACTGTCACACATACTCAGCATTCAAAGACAAGAAAGGGCAGCAGGCACTTCTTGTAACAGGCCAGTGTGAATGGGACCTGCCTTCATCAAACACTAGTGCTGGATCAGAAAAAAAGAACAGCGCTCAGGGTTCATTCATGTTGGTAGTAACATATAGCTGCCACCATCCCACATGGACCCAGGGCCACAGGATTCAGCCCAGCAGGAAGCATACCAGGTGCCATGCTGTGCAGAGCTGCTTGCCACCCGAAGGCCTGCCAAGCCCACAGCTGCCTTTCAGCAGAGTATGGCCCTTCCTCTGAAACTGAAGCCATGGGAGCTTGTCTGACCAAACACTTCAGTGTGTATCAGCAGTGGCAGTCCAAATTTGCAGATGTTACTTCTCCAGTGTGTGATTGGTCAAAGCAGAACTACATTATTTAAAATCTTATGTGGTGGCCTCCATATCTGCACAGGAAGCTAACAACTGCAGGGCACAGAACTAAGGGGATTGTACTGTTCTTCAGGCCTGTCATTGTCCCTGACATTTCCCTAATGACAGAGCAAGACAGAGTTGCACTTCATTCCATAAATATGGCTGTTGTGGTAGGCCTGATAGGCCCCAAATAGGCTTATACACGTCCTGCCTTGCCTAGGCATGTTTTTCTGCTCTACCAGAAAGGCAAGCACAGGAAAAGAAGACAAAAGGACATAAAAGAACCTGTAGCCATTGAGTCTGACCTGCTCAGAGTCCTGTGGTAAACAAGGTACACTTAGCCTGTGCAAGGCCTGTGCTTTTCCCAAATTTGGGGAAAGTGAGCCTATGGCTTTGCCTAATATGGCATGGTTTGGCTAACTGCCATCCTGATTGGCTATTCTTGTGTCCAAAGGGCAATTGATCTTGGCCCACATTGATAAAAGGAGATACGCAGGTTAACAAGTGCTTTGCTTTCCTGCTTTGCTTCCCTGCTTTGCCGTGCTCTCTCTGCTGTGCTCAGCTGTGCTCTGTTGTTGCCTGCTGCTGCTGCCTACTGCTGCTGCCTACTGCCTTATTGCTTGCCTGGTAAACTCCACTGCTGCGAGTTACCAGGAACAGGCCCTGGATGCCTGCACACAATCGGCTTGTGTGGTCAGCATGACATTGTGCTGAGACTGCACAACATCCTGCCTCTGCACCTGAAAATTCTGCTTAGAATTCCTGGGCATATATACAGATCATCCAGAAGAAGCCAGGAGACAAGGTCAGAGATTGTCTGCCTCTTTCCCCAGAAGCCGGGAAGAATTAAGTGTCAATGTCTGACAAGGCAGGGTCCCTTGAAAGCGTTTGGACACTGTCTGGACTGTGACTAAGCCCTGCGAGTGGGTAATAACAACTTGTGAGTAAATGCTTAAATGCCTCTTTGTAATTCTCTATTGCCTTCTGCCACAGAGCAGAAAGAGCTCCTTGAGCCCATCTACTGGGCAAGCGGCACATTGACTGCAAGTGGCATTTGACCGCAGGAATCTTTTCTTCCAGTTCAATTACTGTTTATATCTTTTGCTAGTTATGACTAGATCTAGGTATTATCCATAGAATGTTTCCATGGCCATGTAAGATTAAAATTAGTGGTCGGGGGTGGCGAGAGTTCTGAATATCAAAACTAACAAACAATATTAATTTTGGAAAATATCATCTCGCATCAATTAATTTCCCCTCTGCAACAATGGCACACAGCTTGCCACATCTGTCAAGGAAGGCAAAATAAAGCTGCATTTAGCTTTGAAAGAAGTAATAAAATAGGTGGTCATTTAAAGGAAGACCAAGTTATCATCACATGAAGACACTGCCTCTTAGTTTTGTGCTTATATAAAGACGCTTATAATTAATTTATTGTAAAAAACAATTTATGTTTAAAAAACAAGCAGATAAAGCTTCCTATGACTACATGCACACGATAGTAGGTTTTTAGGAGAGAAAGAAGAACATCTGATATTTATCTTGAAAAACTCACTAGGGATCATAACTCTCCTTTAAGATGTTTGATGCAGTAGTCAAGAGCTTGTCGTGGAGGGGATTCTGCCACCTACACTGATTTGTGGCAAAGGGGAGAAATCAATTGGTGCGAGATAATTACGTATAAAAATATATATTTATTAAACTCAATATTCTGAACTCTTGTCACCCCAACCACTCTATTTAATGTTAAATGGATTCTCACGGTTATGGCAGAACCTTATGGGAACAATATTCACAATGTGGCTTATTAATTACTATATTACAATAACTAGCATACAGCTATTAACAGACTATTAACAGAGAGAGTTTTCCCTATGGCCCAGTGCCGCTTGGGGTCAATATACCACTTTCCCAGCAGGGTGGGCTGAAACACTTTCTGCTCTATGGCGGGAGATTACAGTTATTACAGAGGTATTAAAGCTTTTACTCCCAATTCTGATTAATCATCAATAATCATTAATCACCCTCCAGGGCTATGTCAACAGCCTATTTATCTAACAGTGTCCGAACCTCAAGGGAACTTTGCCCGTGGACCTGTGAGGCTAGAGATCCTTCCCGGCCTGGGGGAGAGGATGCAGTCGTCCCAGCTATCTGGGGAAATTAATAATCCTCCCGGCTTCTGGGGAGATGTATACAGTCTCTAACCTCGTTCTCCTGGCGAGGATGCTTTGTCTGCCTTATGTCCTGGTTCCTTCTGGATGCTTTGTCCTGGAACTGCTGGGACCGTTGGCAGAACCTCTGGTGCTGGAGAAGGATGGGTGCCGTGCAGCCTGAGCACGGTTCTCACGCTGGCTGGCAGGTCGATCGCATATGCAGACAAGCGGGTCTGCTCCTGGTATCTTGGCAGCAATAGCTCTTACCAGGAAATGAAGGCAGCAGGCATACACAGCTGCATAGCAGTCTGTGCTCCACAAATATATAGGCAATGCAGGATCAAAGTCCTGATTAGCTCACCACGGCTGGCTGGGAGATTCTGTCTCCATAACAGCATAAGCAAGTAGGCTGGTGAGTCTAAATCTAATAATAATATCAAGGTGTGCCCGAACGTTAGTGTAAGCGATCGTGAGCAAGGGGGCCCAAGGATGGGGCCTGAGCGTGAGTGTGTGAGCACGCTTGTGAAGCGAGTGCATGAGTCAGAGCTAGTGAGAGCTTGCAGAAGCTCACAGAGGCATGCAGGAGCTAGCATGCACAGGAAGCAAGCACATCAGCAGGTAAGCATGCAAGAGAGGCAAGAGAGAGGCAAGCATGTCTGCAGAACAAGTGGGAGCATGTGTGAGCTCTTGTTTATGAACTGTGGGCTGAGATCAATTGGCTAATTTGGCCACCAGTGACCAATCAGGGTTTGGCAGTCAGCCAAACAATACCATAATAGGCTAAATCACTTGCCTTGTACCTCCAAATATGGGGAGAGCATAGGCTGGGCCACACACTGACAGTGTGGGCTTATGCAACCTGTTTACCACTGCTTATGTAACTTGTTTACAACCTGGGTCTCAGACAGGCCAGACACTATGGCACCTCGGCCTATTGTACCCTTTTCTGCCTTTAATGTGTTTACCCCTTGTTCGGGGAGGCAAACATGTTTGGGCAGGCAAGGCAAAGTGAGGCATAAGATAAGCCTATTTTTCGGGCCTACAGGCCCTCCACGACAGAGCTCTCTCTGGTCATGCTCCCTTTATGTGCATGCAATTTATATCCAAACATAACTACCCATGGACATGAGTAATTATTAAAGTAAAATGTGTTTAATCAGCTTGTGGGATTACCTAATATATTGGAATTTTTTTTGTCTTATCAAACGTAACTTATGTGTAAAAATGTGGATGAAAGGTCTTATCAAGAAAAGAGCTCTGACAATGACAGTCTGATAATCAACTCCCCACTGCATATATTTAAAGATGGATCTCACCAAATTTTTTCATGCTACAAATACTTTGAGATCTCCCTGCATACACCTTCTGTCAGTGAATAAAGTAACAAAGCAGCTGACAGTAATGTACTGCAGATGCAGCAGAACCAGACTGACTCTTCTTGAGGCATCCTCTATACACTTTATGGTGTTAAAAGTTTTAAACACTTGCTTTAAAGGAAAAGTACATGGATCTCCAGGTAAGATGAGCTGCCTTGAAGGGCAAGTGTGGATCTGTAAATTCCACCAGGGTGCAATCCTCTGAAAACAGTGAAGATTGCTGTATGGCAGGGAAAAAGGTCTGCAGACACTGGGGAGAATGAAGTTCATACAGCGCCTTGTTTCGTTTGCAGCTTTTCAAAGGCTGTGAATGGTGGGTGTGTAGGTCTAGCCTGTTCTCATCCTAGTCACGATGGAATGTTAAGGCTTTGCCAAGACACTGCAGAGGGATACTCTGGCTTCTGCCAGGCTGCCTCCAGCTTTGCGGAAGCCTGTGTCTACCCTCAAGCTTCAAATAGTATCAATTTAATGGTTCAGATTTTGGAAACTATCAGGAGGCCAAGTCATGTGCAGGACTGATGTTGCTATGCTAAAGAAAGACTCAGTGGTTTTGATGCATCAAATCATGCTCGATGAGCTGCTCTTGACATCAGACAGCAGCCAGCATACTGCAATGGGAATGGAAGACTCCAGATTGCTGTGGTGATACGGAGACTGCATTAACAACAGTGTTTAATTAAGACAGGACTCTACACAGCACCATTTGCACAGAGCGGACTGCCCTCTTGATGGCAGTGTCGGGCTGCACAGGCTGAAGTCACCTGCTCTCCGGAAAGAAAGCCAAGGAAAGACATCAAGGCTTCTCTTACCTCCTCTCTCATCTTCTTAACTGTCTCACCTTTCTGTTAAAGAAACGAAAAAAAAAAAAAAAGAAATTTAGGTTGGGCTATTGAAATGAACTGATGTACAATATTTTGGCATGAAATGAAAGAGAGAAAATAATTTCCTGACCTTTCCGATAATGCTTCCAACCTCCTGAAACAGAAAAAAAAAGACACTGTGAATAATGATGACTCCCTACAGATGAACATTTGCTTTGCTCTTATGCTATTTCACTCTCATTTATTTCAAACCTGCAGTGTGCAGCATAGCCCTCTTCTACTGCTGCTGTATACAAATATGCCATGTCAGCTACAAAGAGGTAGACTGAAAATGTGGCTTTGCAGCTCACTGATTGTGCAGGAATACCTTTAACAGAAACTGGTTTTGCAGCTACAGATCAATCCTGCTACTGTAAACACAGATAAACTTGTACTGGGGAATAACAATTGAAAAAATAAGAGTACTGCACAACCTGCATGTAATACACACATCAAAACAACTGCTGATCTTTCTGAGGGCAAGCATTCACCCACTACTACCCATTAGTAGCAACAGCTGAACTTCCATCCTACCACTTGTTACTGTGTAAACACCTGATGGTCTATCTTAATCTCCCTATTAGGCACTCACAAGAAATTAACTGCTAATCACTATTTAGTGATTCAAGTATTAGTATTAGGCTCCAACAATACTTCATGAAGGAACAAAGGAATACTGAGAAACAGTACTGGGAAACAATCTGGCAGTTCTGGTGAGCGTTAAACACTTGGTAAATAAATTCAATGGGCAGCAAAAACGAAGCTACTAACTCTAAAATGACTAGTCTGGACACGTTACACAGTGCGACCTCAGACTGGAAATCACCTGCTAGAACACAGACCACATAAAGGAATACAAAATGTCCCTCACCTGCTCAGATTGAGAAACCTACTTTAAAGGGTGAGAGATGGTTGTACACAGTCTGCTCTGTTCCAGATGTATGACATAGAGTTCCCTCCCCTCCCACCTCTCTCCCCGCACCCTAACCCTAACCGCGCCCCCCCTCCCCCCCGGCTATATATTTAAATCTGACTTATTCTGAAACACAGTCTAGAGAGTAAGATTTACCAGATTGTCCTCCATTGCTCTACCCAACGATGAGCTCATGACAAAGTGGTACTAACTTCATTCTGCAATAGAGAGCTACCTGCAGTGACCTTGACAAACTTACTTCTCTCAAGAAGTTTATTTATAAGCTTATAATACAAAGTTCCTTGTACTTGCAATTCCTCACATCCTGCTCACAACACACAAAGACTTTTCAGCAAATTAACCTATTGCAATGAGGAACTTCAGCATATGGTTCCTCTGCACTCTGACTGAAGGAAACAGTCAATAAATACACTGCTGGAGAAGGCTGTCATTTGGAGTCACTTAGTCTAGAGAAACAGGCTGAGTGAAACTTCAGGGAGCAGAATGGTCAAATGAAAAGTCCCATGAATGGGATGGGAAAAGCCTGCACAGAAGAAGCTGGGCAAAAACTTGCTGTGCAGATGTCCTGAGAGTCCAAATGCATAACTCCAACGTAAGTATGAGAATGCATAAGCAAAGCACCCCAGATCATACAAATATTAGCAAGAAAGGAGCCATCAGGATGAGACAAATCATTCTTGCCTTCACCTTGTGTTTGTGACTCCATGCCTCAAGTTTTATGTCCTTTTTTGGGTTCCTAGTACAAGGCAGGTAAGGACACACTGAACTGAATGCAATGCAGGGTCCTCAAGATGGCCAGGGGACTAGACCACAGAACACACCTTGGAGGTCCCTTCCAACTTGGTTGATTCTATGATTCACATGAGAAGATGATGAAAGGATTGTGTTTGCTTGTTCTCATAAAGAGAAAACTTAGGAGGAATCTTATTGCAATATACAATAAGGAAAGCAAGTTGCAACATCAAATTCCTAGTCAGTATGAGGGGAAAAAAATTACCATAGAGATGGACATTAGAATATGGATCCAGAGAAGTGAAGCCTCAGTCCTTGAAGGTATTCAAACTCAGCCTTGGCAAGTCCCTAAGCATCCAGCTGCAATGAGATTGGCTTGATTTGAGAGGTCAGACTGGAGACCTTTGGGGATCCCTTTCAACCTCTGCAAGTCTGTGATTCTTCAGGAATGTCATTATACCCACCGAAGTCAATGCCTAACTATCCATAAAGCTCCTTAAGCCAATAAGGCCTCTTCTCCTCTCTCTTGTACTTACTGATCAGAAAATACAAATTATGCAGACAGGAACCACAAATCTCCCAGAAGTATCTGCTTTGCAAACCTATAGTTCTGCTGGCTGTGGTACAGTAGATCTTTACACACTACACAGTTACATGAGTGTCCTTGTTAAAGCTTCCTGTATCCATCTGGGACTGTGAAACATCTGTACATCTGCACATACAATGCAAAGCAGCAGCTCTGTGAGAAGAGGAATGAATGAAGCAGACTTGGTTCAGTTCTGTGTCTTGCAACCAAATTATCTTATGTTTCTTAATACGTGGGTTTGGGTCGCATCTTTTCCCATGGCTAAGACAGCTATATCAGCATGCTCTACAGACTGGCTAATGAGGCATATCTTCTTGTTAGCTGTGCCACAAATTTGGGACTCTTATTCCACAAAATTTGTAAGATCTTACTATTTTTTACATATCACCATAATTCTACCAACCTGCTTGCAACTGCTGAATGGGATTAAACAATACAAGGAGTATGACTCTCAATAAAGATAGCTCACGTCTAGTTATTCCTATCTGCCTACTTAGCACATTAAGCAGTCTTATCTTGAAAACCTTTTCCATTCTTTTCAGTCCCAGTTTTCAGAAATAATTTATAACCCAGATTCTTAGGAGGTAGAAAGACCTTTGCTACAAGTGAGTGTATTGTGTTTCTAATGCTACAGACAAGCAATTGTATTGCAGCCTGCAGTGTAATTGCAGCTTTTGTGTCTCTGAAGTTTCATTAGAAGCTGCAGGCCTGGTCTTGAATCTGCAAGTCTTTGCCACTGTACACTTAGAATGAAACCTGTCCCAATCCATTTGATCATCCTGTGTCTTAATAACAGATGTGGTTCTTTCAGAAATGCATGGATGGGTCATGGCTAACCACTACACAAATATCTTCTTTGGAAATAGGAAAAGATACTTTGGAAACAGAAAAACAAGATACCGTTTTTAGCCCTGGTAAAAAAAGATGGTCCGTTTGAAACAAGAAAATTGGCAATACTTAAACAAGCAGAGCAAGGCATAAAATGTTAGGATTCTCAGTCCACTGAGGTATGTGGGAGTGTGCTAGTTTGAAGCTAGCTGGAATGTTTTCCTGGGAAGAATTAGATTACAGGCTGTGAAAGGAAAACAATGGTGATGTCTACTTCCCTCACAGGCTTACTGAGATGTATAAAAAACATAAGTCAAAACATAGATAAGACACTTGGCACTTCTCTCACTTGGGCTGTGGCTGGGGAACTGGTTGAGCTGCGTCTTACTCTTTAACCTCACCCTCCATTTTGGACTAATCCACTTTGCTTCCTAACCCCCTGGCTGAGCCTCCTTTTCTTCCTTGGGACTGGGGTAAGGTTGAAAGGGGTAAGGGGAAGGTGAAGGGGTGGTTGAGAGCCCCTCCTGGGGCCTCAGGTTTCTGGGAGGGGAGTTGTGTTTCTGTATTACCTTTTTCCCTTGTATATTTCTGTCTGTAACTGTATATACTGTAGATATCTGCTTGTGTATTGTGCTAGCTGTAAATATAAGCTTCATTCATATTTCCAGAGCCAGCTGAGTCTAGTCTGGGAGATTTCTAAAGTGGGGGGGGGCAGGGAACACCCAAACCACCACAGGGAGTTCTGTTATAGACTTCAATGGGCTCAGGAATTTTACCACTCTGATCATCACCTTGTTATTGCCAAAGAGTACAGGCTGCCAAAGAACTGAAAGAATGAGCAGTGTAAATTCCACTGAGAAAAGTATTTCAACAAGACTGAGGACCAGTTCCTTGGAACATGCCAGAAAATGTTACTGTAATGGAGCACTTCAAATCTTCCCCTCCTCAAGGGGTGAATTTAAAGTTTATTGTGTAAGGATACAGTTTCCAAACATTCAAGCAAATGTCACTTCTGCCCTTGCACTGGGGGCTGGGATTCTCCTTGGAAATGTGAAGGTGAGAGCACAGGGGGAGAGAGAAGCATTAACTTCCCATGGGTATTTCTAACTTTTCCAGATTTTTTTCCACAAAAATTAGTAAAATAACCAAAACAAACAAGCAAACAAACAACCCTCTCCCCCAAAAAAACAAACCCCACCCACCCAAAAAACCCCAACCCAAACCAACCAAACAAATCCAAGCCCCCTCAAAAAAAACTGGAATGATTCTAAATGGGTGACTTTTTTGGGGGGCCTTAACTGTTTCTATGAAAGATTCTGTAAGTACTGGTGACAACAGATCATGTCTTTAATTATGATGAGAAATCTACATCACTGAAGATTAAATCAGAAGAGCCTGTAACTTATTCTTCAAACTCCCAATGCAACTTCAGCAGACCTTTAAGGTTTTTCTTCATACAGTTCAACATTTGTTTCACATAGATTCTTATATCGCCCTAAATGACATGTAGTGTTTAATGAGTTACCTAATGTAATTTTTATGACATTCAAGTTTTATCAATATTTCTAGCCAATAGTACTTTGAACACTTTGTTTTTTTTCAGAACATGTTTCTAAATCCATAAGACACCAAACTGTGCTGTAGTTATCTGAATGGATGGGATGCTGTCACCTACACCTGTTCATTCAAAGCAGGAGTCTAGTGCAAGGAAGGCACACAGCCTCTTCTGCAGTCCAGGAGAGAAATGATGGGAGGAAGGAAGGATACTGAACTGTTGGAGTGAGTCCAGAGGAGGCCACAAAGGTGCTCAGAGGGCTGGAGCAGCTCTGCTATGAGGACAGGCTACAAAAGTTGGGGCTCTGCAGCCTGGAGAAGAGAAGGCTTTGAGGAGACCTTGGAGTGGCCTTCCAGTATCTGAAGGGGCCTACAGGAGGGCTGGGGAGGGACTATTTACAAGATCTTGTAATGACAGGGTGAGGAGTAATGGGTTTAAACTGGCAGAGGGGAGATTTATACTGGATGTTAAGAGGAAGTTTTCACAGTGAGGGTGGTGAGACATTGGCACAGGTTGCCCAGGGAGGTTCTGACTGCTCCCTTTCTGGAGGTGTTCAAGGCCAGGTTGGATGAGGCCTTGAGTGACCTGTTCTAGTGGGAAGTGTCCCTGCCTATGGTCGGGGGGGTGGAACTGGATGATCTTTGAGGTCCCTTCCAACCTAAGCCATTCTATGATTCTATGTTTTGTTCCTAGAAGAGATGCCTAGATTGCCATGAGCATGCCTGCAGTCTGGTGATGCTAATCCTACAGTTCATGTCAAAATCAACTTCAGTGCAGGTCAGACAGGCGTCTGACTTAGCTGTCAAGTAATTGGCTATTAGAATATATTAACAACTCTTGAACTATTTGCTGGTTTCCAGTACTTAGGAATATAAGCTGATGGCAAATATCTATCACCAATTTCAGATTAATTATCTAAATCATTCCTGGGCGTTTTTAAGGCCAGGCTGGATAAGGCTCTGAGCAACCTGATGTAATGTGAGGTGTCCCTGTCCATTGCAAGGGGGTTGGAGCTAGATGATCCTTGAAGTGCCTTCCAGCCCTGACAATTCTATGATTCTGTAAGTGTAAATACTCTGGGAAATTGAGTTACACGATAACAATTTCAAGGTTTCACATAATCACACTTCAGCAGCTGATCAAAAATCAGTGCACAAAAGGAGAAGTTATAAATGGGGGAAATTGTTTTTAACGAACACTTGGTGAGTGGTGGGGGCCCACCAGAGAGCAGCATGCTATTTCTGGAGTTTTGGGAATCACCTGTAGGGAAGAGCAAGGCACCATCAGCGTAACAAAAGGTGTCAGCAGAGAAATGTGTCAGACAAAGCTTTAGCAGAGCTCTCAATGGAGCAAACGTCTAAACAAAGACATGAAACAGGTTGTAGGAGAGAGACGTTTCTTAACCATCTGGTGTGCCTTTGGAAGAGAAAGACATTAGTTAAGAAAACGAGAGGCTTAACAAACGGTAACAAACCTTGGTTTAAAGATTAACCTGTGAACATAATGTGTGAAATTCTGTAATTTCTCTAACTGTGAGGCTAGTTTCATTATTACTGTGTCCCAGGAAATCAAAACAAAATAGGTACCTATACTAGGACCATAGAAAAAGACAGACCCTGCCTATTACATGGAGCATGCAGCTTCTACTGCCAGCACTACAGGGTGAATGGAACACTAAGCTCACAGAAGCCCTGTGATTAAGCTACATCTAGAAAGAAAACACATCTAAAAAATAAGGATAAATATTCTCACCCCAAAGTATCTGACAAAGCACAGGCTACGTTCTAAAGTCTGCAATTTATCCAGGCAATGCTTTGATTGCATATGTTTACCCACTTTCTATGAGCAAGGTTAAGGCAGAGCCAGTAGGACTGAACCCTACACACAAGAAAGTGCTACAAAAGCACTGAAATGAAAGAAATACAGCCTTCCATGGCGGGGGTGCACACCTGTCAGGAGACAAGGAAGGGTCCTGGCAACAGCCAAAAACATCCCTATTGATATATTTTTCTAGACCAGCACCAGTTGTCTTTCCCATTCACAAAGAGGCCCAAAATCACCCAGCTCTCTTCTGAGAATAAAATTGCCTACATTTATATAATCTCATGAATACAGTTGAAGGAAGATCCCAGGAATATATTCCATGAGGATACTGTGAACAATGTGTTTGCATGGAGCACGTGGTGCTTCAGCATTTTTCAAATGCTGGAAGACAAGTCAGGTTTTGGAAACATGATGTAATGTGCCTGCTTCAGGGAACAAATGACTGCCTTGAATAAACTGAGTGTCTGATTTGTGTTCTGGGGTTATGTGGGATTATCCTCACTGCATGAGAGATCTCCTGTTACTAGGTGATACTTCAGTTGTCACTGTCTGATGATGTAGGAGACTGAAGGCCAAGCCCTTACTAGAACATATCTCACGCTAACAAATGTGTAGTATATGAGAAGACCTTCAAATCTGTCCTTGTGATGTAGATGTCAGTGTCAGGAATCTGCCACAGGCTCTTCTACCATTTTTGGGTAGCCATGCCAATGGGCATTTTTCATTTGTTTCCTGGTAGTAGGCAGGTAACCATTTCACATTCAGTTTCACACCAAACCTCCTAGCCTTCATCCCAAACCACAAACTTAAAATTGTCTCTGCTGAAGAGCAGCACTGAGCAGGGTGTGTGCCTTCTGCAGTCTCAGTTCATTATGAGGATGATAAGGGACTGGAACGTCTGTCTTAGGAGGAAAGGCTGAGACACCTGAGGCTCTTCACTCTGAAGAAGACTGAGAGGTGATCTTATTAACGTTTACAAATATTTGAAGGGTGGGTGTCAAGAAGAAGGGACCAGTCTCTTTTCAGTGGTGCCCTGTGCTAGGACATGGGGCAACGGACACAAAATGGAACACATGGAAGCTGTGATCAACATGCAGAAAGATTTCTTTACTGCAAGGGTGACAGCACTGGAACAGGCTGCCCAGAGAAGCTGTGAAGTCTGCTTCTCTAGAGCCTTTCAAGACTTGTCTGGCCATGTTACTGTGTGACCTGCCCTAGGTGATCCTGCTTTGATGGGGGTGGTGGTGTTGGACTCGATCTCCAGAGATCCCTTCCAACTCCCACCATTCTATGATTCTATGATTACAGCTGTGGACTAATGAGGGAATTCTATTTGACAGAAGTGGGAAAATTTGGCTCTGGCATCTGGGGACATACTGTGCCCAAGGGCTGAGGGGGAAAGACCTCTGTCCTCTTAGTTATTTTTCAGGCTAGTAAGAACCTTTTGGCTCTTGCTACTACAAACACATGAACAGGAAATCCACCTTGTGTGGTATACATGCACTTGGAGTTTTGTTCCATGATTACCACAGAAATGCAAACAAACAAAATAAGAACTGTAATAGCAATAGGCAGGACAATCAATCCTCATAATGCCCTGAGAACAGAACAAACATTGTCTTAGCTGGCATTTTATGTCTGGAATTAAATTACTGACAAGGTACTTTGTTATATCTTAATAAGTAAAAAATAAAAGAAAAAAATGGGGAAGGAGAAGGGTATTACCTTCAAGACAGGGAAAAATTATTTCTGTGCTTGCTTTACAGTCTTCCAAGGGGCAATTAAGCAGGCCAAAAAAAAAAAAAGGCCACTACAAGAATCCCTGGTGCTAAAAATGGATTACTTATACTGATGAAAACAGCAATTTTCTCTATGATTTTATTCTGTTTATATCCAAGCTATTAAATATAAACAATCACCTTAATGAGTCCAAATTTTCTTTTTTGTAAGAAATTCTATATATAGCATCACAAAATAATCACTGATGTGTCTGAAAGTCACCACTGAAGCTGGATGTAAGTTTGCTTAATTAATCAGTCATTGCAGTGCTACAAGGCACCCACTCGCTCTGCTGAAACCACTGGGAGACAAGAGTTCCTCAGGGCATCTAAAACTAAGCTGTAAGTACTGGAAGTTTAGTGCCTAGAAACCAAAGCACTCAAGAGTTTTGTCCAAACCTGTACACTTGACTGCAGTGACATTTTTTCTGACTCAGTACTGCTGAAACTATGATAAATGTATAAGTGAGCAAATGCTATTAGGGAAGGAAAAGCTTCACTCAGCCATCATACCTATCCTCCATCAATGAAGATTATACATTCTACACAGTACAATTTTGCTCTTCCCTAGACATATTTAAAATCTGTTTAGGAGGCTTCCAGAAGCTTCTAAAAATCTCAGTATTGTGGATTTCTCTTGGTATTCCCTTATTAGGATTTATTGTAAAAAACACATTTTTGCCCCCTTATTTCCAGCTACAAGCGCTTGTTTCACTCAGAATAACAACACTCCATTACACTCATCTTTATTCTCTCCAGGTATCCATGAAAATGACTGAAGAAAGCTAAACAATCTCCTCAGCCTCCTATAACCTTGTTGCTTTTCTGTGAATTCCTCCTCTGCTCATTTTTCAACATCACTCACACGTGTGGCACCTGCTGCTGAGCACAGAACCCCAGGTGTGACTCTGCCAGGACAGTAAGGTAATTAACATTTCTTTGCCCCACAATGCACTAAAACATTGCATCCAGAACTGCAAGCCCATTTGATGCAACAGCTTTCCTCCTTAACATCCCAAATGTGCCACTCTCTGGATACTGCCACATCTCATGCCTTTCAGCCTTTCATGCTTTCCAGAATTCCATCTCTCACTGAACATGTACCTCCTAAATTATCTTCTCCAGTTAATCGCTTCAACTCTCCAATTTACAGCTCTCAGTATTTGGCAAGAGTTCTACATCCTGCCAATTTTTCCTTCCCTCTTTCATCCTATTTGTAAATTATTTCCTTGCTCTTCCCAACCATCTGACTTTATTAATCCACTTAGTTTTCTATTTCTGAATTCCTTCCCTTCTTCTAAAAGATTTCTTAGACTTAATATATTATTATTTTCTACTTTGTTTTCTTGCAGACTTCACTGTACTGAATATGGTTTAATTAAAGCACATCTTCATGCAGTGCCTCTGGAAATGATGCATTTTTTCTTCTGTAGGTTTGTACTGGAAGAAGGAAGCAGAGACTCCTGTGCCACCATAACAAGATGGTGATCTGTCCTTTCCATGTGGGCACAGTTGAACATTTTCTCCTGTTTCATCTCATTGACATGACTTCTGAATCTCCCTTAAGCTACTTCCCTGAAATTTATTAACTCTCTCCTAGCACAATTTCTTCATCATATGCAACTACAACTAACCTTTAACGGTGAGTCTCTAGGGTCACAGAATCACAGAATGGCTTGAGTTGGAAGAGACCTTAAAGACCATCTAGTTCCAGTCCCCCTGCCACAGGCAGGGACACCTTTCACTAGACAAGGTTGCTCAAAGCCTCATCCAGTCTGGTCTTAAGCACTTCCAGGGATGAGGCATCCACAACTTCTCTGAGCAACTTGTTTCAGTGTGTCATCACCCTCACAGTAAAGAATTTCTTCCTAATGTCTAATCTAAATTTACCCTGCTCTAGTTTAAAAACATTGCTCCTTGTCCGATCACCACAGGCCCTTATAAAACAGTCTCTCTCCAGCTTTCCTGTATGCCCCTTTCAGGTACTGAAAGGCCACTACAAGGGCTTCCACAGAGCCTTCCCTTCTCCAGGCTGAACAAACCCAACTCCCTTAGCCTGTCCTCGTAGGAGAGGTGCTCCAGTCATCTGATCATCTTCATGGCCCTTGTCTGCACCTTTTCCAACAGATCCAAGTCCCTCTTGCACTGAGGGCTCCAGAGCTGGACATTGCTTTCCAGGTAAGGTTTCACAACAGCAGAAGGGCAGAATCATCTCCCTTGACCTGTTGGCCCGTGTATGTGTTGATGCATCCCAGGATGTGGTTGGCATTTTGGGCTGCAAGACCACATTGCTGGCTTATGCCAAGCACTCATCAACCAGCATCCCCAAATCCCTTCTGCTGGGCTGCTCTCAAATCACTCGTCACGTTTCCTGAATTGGTGCTTGGGATCACCCTCATGCCTTGTCAAACTTCATGAAGTTGGCTTGAGCTCACCTCTCCAGCCCATCAAGGTTCCCCTGGATGGCATCGCTTCCCAAAAGAGTGTTGATAGCAGCACACAGCTTGGTGTCAGGAAGTTTCAGCAAACTTCCTGAAGGTGCACTTGGTCTCACTGTCCATGTCACTGACAAAGATGTTAAAGAGTTCCAGTCCCAGCACTGATCCCTGAGGAACTCCACTCATCAAAGGTCTCCATCTGGACACTGAACCATTGATTTTGACACTTTTAGAGTGGCTATCCAGCCAATTTCTTATTCACAAAGTGGTCCATCAGATCTGTGTCCTTCTAATTTAGAGACCAGGATGTTGTGTGGGACAGTGTCAAATGGTTTGCACAAGTTCAGGAAGATGTCAGTTGCTCCTCCCTTATCCACTGATGTTGTGACCCCGTCATAAAAAGACATCAAATTTGGGAGGTAGGATTTGCCCTTTGTGAATCCGCACTGGTTGCCAACAATTACCTCCTTGTTTTCCATGTGCCTTAGCAGTCTCTTCAGGAAGATCTGCTCCATTATCTGGCCAGGTACCGAGGTGAGACTGTAGTTCCCTGGGTCTTCCTTATCTCCCTTTCTGAAAAGAAGGCTTATGTTTCTTGTACTTCCATTTAGTGGAACTTCACCAGACTGCCATGACTCTTTCAAGTATGACAGAAAATGGATTTGTAACTTCATCTGCTAGTCCCCTTAGGATCTGCAGACAGATCCATGGACTTGTGTACCTTCAAGATCAGTAGATGGTCTTCTCTTACAGTGGGTCCTAATCAGCCTCTTAACACTGCCTGTGTACGAATCCAAACCAGTCCAAAATCATGTAACTATTATCCAGCATAGTTAAAGGAGGTGCTTTTTCAAGAATTATTTCTTTATGGGCATGCATGACCAAAACTAGAACGAGAGCACTGCAAATGTCAAGCACTAAGGTATGTCAGCAGATACCTGTAGGCGAGGCTATGATTTTTCACAATTGTCCAGCCTCATTACTTTAGTTAGTAAGCAAGAAAACATTATGTTAGTAAGGAAGGAAAAACAACAAACCAAATGTCATGGGTTTAGGTGACAGAAATTAAACTCTCAGATCAAATTGGAGAGAAAATACAGAATTGTATTTAGACAGAGAGAGAAATACAGTGATAGATCTTACAAAAGCGATTTCCCCATCCATGGCAAACGCCCTTGAAGTTTCCCCATTCCCCAAAAAAACTAAATCTACCTTCCCCAGTGCTCCAATCCTCTCCCCTGCCCCCAGCGCCTCCAGCCAGCCAAGACGCCTACTGCTTACATGTTCCCGATAGATTGGCTCCTGCCACACACCCAGGGCAGGAGGAGGAGGAAAGGAGAGCGAACTGACCTTGTTGTGAGTCTATAAAGAGATAGCAGAATTATGGGATTGAATAACAATCTCCTAGTCCCCAGAAAAAAATTTTAACCCTATAGCCTCAACCTGGGACACCAAAAAAACCCCAAACCAGCAGCCACAAGTCAAGAGAATAACACAATTCAGCAGAAGGTAACACTGAGTTCCATCAAAGAACTTTGAACACATGGATAGGCAAAGGACTTTTGATTTTGACAAAAAAATTAAAAAGGTAGAAAAAGTGAAAGGCATGTTCCTTTTGGAGCCTGAGATTTGCCTTCCTTACAAAGGGCCTTGATAGCTGGGTACTGTTTGCCCATTAATCCATGCATGCCCAGTTTGTGTTCACTAAGCCCCTCAAAAATGCTGCTACATTTGCCTTTGCTGGAAGCAGAAATCTCACAATCCCTGCAGTATTCTAATCCTGATCCTAAATTACATTTTAAGTTTACAACGGTAAAAAAAAAATCTGTATCTATTCACATATCTGTCCTACACACTGATTTTACTTATTTTACTTCAAAACCCAGCAGGAATTAGAGGGGAAATACAGAAGTAGGGCATTGTAAACAACCCCAGCACATATTCCTGTTTTTCTCTACTGAAAGGCATGAAACAGCTTTAGCCCTTAATGTGATGTCTCTTTGTCATTAATAAAAGATGAAAATGCATCTCTGCATTATTTAATATGAAATTCCTGCATATACTTCAAAAATCTTTCCTGTTCCTGTCCTCTCAGAAGCAGCATTCAGGTATTTCAGTTAAAAAGGTCCTGAGCAGCAGAGGCTGCAATGTCATGGCAGCTTTAAAGGATGTAATCATTTTAGCTCAACTTGTCCTTAAAGACTTCCAGTGAGAGAAGATGCAGCGTGTTTGGGCAGGCCTCTCCCTCCTCATCTGCCCACAGAACACGTTTTCCCCAACTTTGCTTTTAAAATACCCTGCCTGTGGATGTGAAGAATGTCTGACTGCTGCCCTTCCAGCATACTCCCCAACACCTGTCCTCTAATTCATCACAACCAAGTATGACAACTGTTTTGTGTTGCTCTTGGTTTCTCTTCAGGGTTATCATACTCCTACAAGTGTCTTAAGAAGGGCAGTGAAGCCGGTGAGGGGTCTAGAGAACAGGTCTTGTAGGGGCAGCTGAAAGAACTGGGATTGTTTATTCTGCTACCTGAAAGGAGGCTGTAGTAAGGGAAGTGTTAGTCTCTTCTCCCAGGAAACAAGTGGAAATGGCCTCAAGTTGCACCAGGATAGGTTTAGATTTGGGATCAGGCAAAATTTCTTCCCCGTGTTGTTTTGTTTGTTGCTAAATATGCTGTTTAATTGCCTGTCCACTTGCACATATCTCTCCATTCATCCAAATCCTGATTTTTCTGTCTGCAGGTACAGAATTTAGCTTAATTGCCTAACGAAGATGTCTGTTCCTTGACTTAAAGCCCCTATAAAATATAGGAAAAGTACACACTGAAAATACCCTAAATATGCAGAATTTATAGTCCAGATAAATAAGTGTAGAAGAACAAGCTCTGGACTTTCAGTCAAAATTAATGCAAATATTGCAAAGCACATAGACCTTCTCTTTACTATTATACACTAGTGATAAAGTTTTGGAGACAGAGCTAAGGTTAGTAAGAACAGATCTGCACATTTCAATGAAATGTACTAATAAATACATCAGCCTAAAATGAGAGCACAAATAACTCAAAACTGGGAGGGATGGCTGCCACACCAGAAGGCTGTGCTGCCATTCTGTGAGACCTGGACAGGCTGGAAAGTCACCTGGGGAGAAATTAAATGAAATGCAACAAGGTCAAGTGTAGAGTCATGCATCTGGGAAAGAAGAACTTCATGTATCAGTACAGGTTGGGGCTGACCTGTTGGAGAGCAGCTCTGGGGAAAATGACCTGACAGTCCTGGTGGACAACAGGATGACCATGAAGCCAGCAATGTGCCCTTGTGGCCAAGAAGGCCAATAGCATCCTGAGGTATGACTGGTAGCTTGAGAGAGGTTCTCCTCCCCCTCTTCTCTGCTCTGGTGAGGCTGTGTCTGGAATATTGAGTCCAGTTCTGAGCCTCTCAGTTGAAGAAGGACAGGAAACTGCTTGAAAGACTCCAGCATAGAGCCACAAAGATGATGGAGACGGTGGAACACCTCCCCTATGAGGAAAGGCTAGGTTTCTTAGCTTGGAGGAGTCTGAAGGATGACCTCATTACTGTTTATAAATATGTGAAAGGTGAGTGTCAGGGGGATGGAACTAGGCTCTTGAAAGTGTCCAATAGGACAAGAGGCAACAGGTTCAAGCTGAAGCATAGGAGGTTCCATGTAAACATAAGGAAAAACTTCACTGTGAAGGTGACGGAACACTGGAACAGGCTGCCCAGAGAGCTTGAGTGAGCGTCCTTCACTTAAGACCTTCAAAACCCACCTAGATATATTCCTGTGTGAATTGCTCTAGGTGATCCTGGTCTGTCAGGGGGGTTGGACTCAATGATCTTTTGAAGTGCCTTCTAACTCCTAGCATTCTGTGATTCTGTGATCTTCAAAAATCATCTCCCTGAATTCAGTTTGCTGTTGTCACTTTTTATAACAATCTTTTAATTCTCTTCTTCTCCTTCAAGCTATGACTAGTTATTTACAATTCAAGCTCTGCTTCATTTAACTGCTTTGTCTAGAAATTTCTGCCAATGCCATTACTGCAAAAAACTTAAGGAAGGGCCTAGAAATGTGTTTCTTCATTTTCAAAGACACAGAAAGCTTTCAGAGCGACCTTTTCACACCGAGTTCATATTGACTCAGAGATCTTTCATTCTGCTATATAGTTACTTCTAAATTACAAAAATTACACCAAAGAAACCATAGGAGTTTTCCTTTTATGACCAGAATAAATTCTGATTTAATGTCCTCTTTGTAATACTGAGGCACGATACAATCCATGATTAGAGCATGGTAGAGTTAATAGTATACCCACCACGCCTTCTTAACTGAGAACACACAGAAGCATAGAATGTCAGGGGTTGGAAGTGACCTCAAAAGCTCATCCAGTCCAACCTCCCCTGCCACAGCAGCAGGATCACCTATACTAGATCACACAGGAACACACCCAGACAGGTTTTGAATATCTCCAGAGAGGGAGACTCAATAACCCCCATGGGCAGCCTGTTCCAGTGTTCTGTCACCCTCACGGGGAAAAAAAACTCCTCATGTTTAAATGAAATCTCCTATGCCCCAGCTTCCACCCATTGCCCCTTGTCCTGTCATTGGGTATCACTGAGCAGAGCCTGGCTCCATCCTCCTGGCACTCACCTTTACATATTTATAACCATTGATGAGGTCACCTCTCAGTCTCTTCTCCAAGCAGCACAGCCCCAGCTCCCTCAGTTTCTCCTCGTAAGAGATGTTCCATTCCCTTCATCATTGTTGTGATTCTGCACTGGACACTCTGAAGCAGTTCTGTGTCCCTCTTGACCTGGGATGCCCAGAACTGAACACAGTACTCCAGATGTGGCCTCACCAGGGCAGAGCAGAGGGGCAGGAGAACCTCTCTCAAGATAGTACACTCTCACTTAAAATTTGAACTCTGTAGCTTTTATGGGTTTAATTTAGACCTTTGGGGCTGCACATGCATTGAAGATTTGAAACACAATATAGTTAAAAGTGGCTGCACACACAATCATTGATGTTTAACATGGAAAATTAGCATTTCCTAATTTAACTTAGGTGGTTTTTTTTAATTATTTGTTTCAAAAAACCCCTCACCCACAGTTTAACTAAGATGTCCTGAAAACAAAAGGTACTTGATTTTTGCTTTAAAGGCATGAATCTGAAAGAAGCAGAGCTGTCTGACAGTGGTTAAAAAACAGTATGTCTAAGCACATGGGAGTTTGACTGAAAACAGCAGAGCTACTCATACTGCCCAGAATAAGGATGTGTTCAAATGCTTTTTTAGATTGGACTCACAATCTGGTACAATCAGCCTCTAAGACCTGAGTTTGAATGAAGAACATACACAAGTTTAAGGTGCGTTTGGCAAGGGAGACATATCCCTATTTAAAATGCAGATTTTATGCACCAGATGTCTGCCTGAAGCTGAATCTTTCAGGGGGAAAAAATCAAACAAAATCGTTATATCATTTGGGCTGCAGTGCAAACTTAAGTATGATGTCTTGAAAAGCAGGGGGTGATTTTTGGGTCATGGCAATGGTGCTTTTGACTCAAGTTGGAGGGTCACAGGATCACAGGATGTCAGGGGTTGGAAGAAACCCAAAGAGATCATCAAGTTCAACCCCCATTGCTAGAGCAGGACCATAATTTAGCTCAGGTCACAGAAGGAGCAAACCATCTGTAAAGGGCAGTGTTGGGCTCTGATGGCAACTGCATACACTCATTCAATACACAAGTAACTGGTGTGGCAACAGTAACTGCTTCACCTTGCCGTGCATGAGAAGGCGTATGGTAAGCGTGACATTGAGACCTCCTTCAGTTGCTCTGCCGTCCTTTGTGTTCATCCTGGCCTCGTATCTTCAATACTTGAAAGCAGTTTCGTTTTTGGTTTTGGTGGTGGTTTTGCGACCCCCTATTCACTTAACCTACAAAGAGAGAGGGAGAAAAAAAAGTACCATTGAGTGGCTGAAGCTACTGTGAACTGAGCATATCATATTGTACAAATCAATTTACGTTCCATCTTTTGATTTTCTGGACAACAATTTAGTATCTAAAGGCTCCTTCGATTATTATCCCTCCCCAACCAACTTTTTAGCCCTTCACCAAATACAAGACAAACTCCTTTTTGAAACCATAACAATTTTCCTGACTTCCTGTATTTTGAGCTGGAAGCACAAAGCACAACAGAATGAAAGACAATGGCTTTCTTCTGCACAGCTCTTCCTCTCTGTTGACGTTTACAGTGTGTATATGCAATATAGGTATACATTTTTACATGTGCCTGGTGTGGTTCGTGTTTTTCATTCTGTTACTATCACTTTCTCTTTTTGCTCTTGCAGAAGAGATATTTCTGTTTTCTTTCCAGCTAGAGAGAAATTAATTCTGAGCCTAAACACTGATCCCTGCCAGCAACAGCAGATGACACATTATCAAAGACATCTGAATAACTAAGAGCCACTTGCTGCTGTAAATCTGGGCACTGTCTGACTTTGTTTTTGTCTGCCATGCCTAGAGGTGATTCAGTCCCTCAAAGGCCAAAGCTGATCTTCAGCCCCATGTAGAAGAAGATTTTTCCTAATTCCTAATGAGAAACTGCAGATTTTCAGTCACTTACAAAGCCATAAATATCCTAAAATTCTAAGGAAAGCTACAAGGGCCGGTTTTGAAGGGATAAACATGATGCACTCTGAGTTTATTAATACAGGGATATTTAGCATTACAAATAAATATGGGGCAGGAAGGAACATTACCAAAGGCAAGCAAATTCCACAGCAGAAAAGGCTTTCAGACTCCTTATTTGGTTGGCCTTTTCAGGCCTGTCCTACAGAGCATAGGAACCTTAAACAGGGTTTAAGGTTTCTGGAATGAACTCTTATTAATTACAACTCTATTGGCATCTTGGTGTTTCCCAAAAATTTGACTAGGTTTGGCTAATGAGCATTCCTGGGGACAATTGTTTTGTGGCTCAGAGCACACAGTAGTCTCACTGGGGCTGCAGAATGTGGAAACTGCCCAGGAACAGGACAAAATTACTGGAAAGACCTACAACATCATTCACCTAAGAAGGTTGGTGGTAGCACCACACAAACTGTTTTGTCAACTGATTAAGCTCCATCTTAAGGGTCACTAAGCATTGCCATACTAGATGAAAGTAAAGTCCATATTAGCTGAACATGTTATGCTTGAATTCTTAAAAAAACATTTATGTATGAATGCTTAAGCAATGCTTAAAACAAGAGCACAGGAAACATGCATGGAGTCATCGTCAACAAACTTGATGAGCTGCCAGCAATCAGCAATTCAGGGTCTTCTAGGACAGTGCAGGAGATCAGCATTTTCCATAGTCATTGGTAGACCACTCTATAATTTTCTCTAAACTCTTCTTGAATTCTCCAGCACTTTTGGTCTCACACCTTAATTTTTAACATGGGAAAAAATGTGGTCTATTTTATCTGGCTTAAACCTGCTGAC
Source organism: Tricholaema leucomelas (assembly GCA_013400475.1). Classification (NCBI taxonomy): domain Eukaryota; kingdom Metazoa; phylum Chordata; class Aves; order Piciformes; family Lybiidae; genus Tricholaema lacrymosa; species Tricholaema leucomelas. The sequence continues at coordinate 775,128 of WAAF01012074.1, forward strand.
TGTTATTTCCCTTTGTTACACTTTTTGCTCTTTGTGTATTATTTGAAGACCATCCAAGAAAGTCACTGCTCTGATGACTGATGTTTGTCACTTCAGACTCAGCCTGTGAGCGGCCAAGCCACTCACTCCAGGTATTTTTGCTGCTGGGAAGCATTGGAAGATGCAGAGTTTTCTTTCAAGTCTCTGCAGGACCACAGAGAGCTTTTGTGCATTCAGTGACTGCAAGAATAAGAGGCAGGCATGCTTGAGGAGGGGTGAAAGGCAAGAAGGAGAAAGAGCAACTTAAACACCCCCTACCTAAAAGAAAATACATTATTTGCTACCACAGAATGTCTCCTGCCTACATACCTCACTGCCAGGGCTGACTTTCTCTAACCCAGTATGGACTCATTGTATTTCATACCATATGCTCTACCACTCAGGACATTTATTCCATATTTCTAGGCTTATCACTTACATTACATATCAGCTATCCAGATGGAGAAAAGGAAAGAGAAGTAAGGCGCCTGGGTGAGAAGGCAGGCAACAGAATCAGCCTGGCCATGTGTGCCAAACGTTCCATGACAGGCAGTAGGAAATGACAGAGAGAGACATCAGGCTGTTTGCTGTTTTTCTAAGGTTAGATCAAATCTCACAGAAAAATAAGCCAGAAGGTGACCAGGATAGTCACTTCTGGCAAACACAAAAGGAGGTGTAGAGAAGGCTCTCACTGTCCCCTAAGGAAGGCAATGGTCAGACTTTATGGAAGCAATATTGGTCATATGAGATTTCTAGCAATTCATGGTAGCTTAGGACATGTTTGGAAGATGTTGTGTTATGGATGTGCTTCAAGTAGTAGCAAGGTATTTCAGACTTTCTGTGGACCAAATTATAGTACAGCTACATCTCTCCCACTTGGGGAAAACTATCTCAGACTAAATAAAGGCTTACAGTTGCCATGGCCTTTTACTGCTGTAAAGTAACAGCAATATGCTCACTTCGGAAAATTTTTGGAGGAAAGCCTTTTCCCAACAAGCTCAAACTCTGGCACCTGGTACTGAGAAGCAGAATTGCTGGGGGGAGGGCTGAGAGTGTATGTGCCTGCATGAAGTTAGACGGCTGTGTGACATACAAAGGGAAAACAAACCTCACACAACAAAGAATAATATGTAAAACCTATACATATACCATGAGGAGAGAAGAGATTTACTATGCCAGGTCATTTACAACTACCTCACTTGTCCTAACAGTCAAAGAATTCTGGCAAAATATTTACAGCTTTATAAAGTAAACCCATAGGATTGTTAATTACATGGGTATTTAAATTTTAAAGACACATTAAAATGCATTGCTGTACTTTTATTATTCGCAACTAATTAAAGCATATTTTACTGCAAGCATGATCAGAAACATGGATTTCTGTGTGCGTGGAGAAGACAAATCACGTCACAAGGAAGAGAATGGTTTCCTCCACAAAGCCTCCTACCCTCCAGCAATATATTCATGTATTTATAAACCCACTGCTGTAATATATGAGCACATCATGAATATTTCATCAGTAAAACAATTTCCCTCTCCTTTTCAAAATCAGCATTATTATCAATTTACTATGTTCCTGGCTTATGCATGCCTCTCTGTTAGCAAACAGAAGGCTAAATACATGTGACTTTTCCTTTCTCAGGCTCTGTGTGATGAAGTCCCATGATTACTCTGGGAGCAGGGAATGTTGAGTTTCAAGCTATGAAAAAAACCAATGTGTCACGCGTTTCCTGATGCCAGAGGAAAGCGAGGGTATTCCACAGAAGAGCAGAGAGTACCATGCAGGCAGATACAGTCAATGGCATGGCTGACTGTGAGCGTTACCCTGCATTCAGCAGAGAGCAGGCAATGACAGGAGGACAGCTGGACAACATCCTTTTTCTGATCTTGGGACTCCGAAGCAGAATGCACATAATCCAAATCAGAATGCCAAGAGCCAGATTCAGGGCTCTGCAACTACAGGTAAGAAGAAAAAAACCCAAACAGCTCCCCCTCTGACCCCCCCCCCAATCAACCACAAAACTCCCCACAAAACCCAAGTCCTGTCCAAAGAACAAAGTAAAGTAGATAGTATCTCATAGTTCCCATCAAATGGCATATATGTGAATCCCATGGAGCTGAGAATGAACATTTCCACTGCAAAAAGCGAATACTTCTCTTTAAGCAGAAAAAGGCATCCAAATGCAGCATTTATTTGTTTTTAAAGCACATCTAGTCATGCAAATGTCTGTTACATATATAAATTCATCTTTCTAGACATTTTCAGTATTGGTTACCCCAAGCTGGCATAAAATGGTATGCTCTATATGCTCACTATTTATTACACAAGGATCATCAATTTTCTAATATGGCTTTTCAATAATTGTTGGTGGACTAAGCAATTAAAACGACAAGTGGCTAAGCCACATGTTCATCAGATTGCTACAAAGAACAACACAGTTCCTCACTGATTCCACTGAATTAATAAAAGCTACAAGATTAATTATATAGTCAAAGTGCAATACCACCCCCCCCCCCCACATGCACCCTCTGCCATGGATACACATGAAGGTTAGGAATCCACGTAGCTGAGGGCATAGTTTGCAATGGCTGCCTGAAGTCTGAGGCATGGAAACACAAGCTCATGACCTTCTTTCTTCCTGCCCTTTAAGCCTACTAATCCTCTCCTAGGAAAATAAGCAGAACATTGCAGAGAATATGGCTGTACAGTGCTGAAAAAAAAAAAATTAAAAGTTTTAAATCTCTAAGGTGACCACTTTAGGCATGCAGGATAAGAACACCTTTGATTCCACAGCAGGTACAAATGTCAAAGATGAATAAAATCAACATAGTACCAAGACAGATACGGAGCAATTAATCTTTTGAGTTTAAAGTCACAATAAATTATTTGACATCCATAAATCTGCCAAGAAAGTTACTCATTTGGAAGATCCAGAGGAGTGAGAGGGAGGAGGGAGAGAAAGAGTATGCATGGGGTGAAATAAGGTGGAGCTGCAGTCACAGAGGTGTGCTGGAAGGAAAAGAGATGCAGGGAAGAGAGAAGTGAGAAAGAGAGAGAGAGAGAAAGCTTCAAATGGCTGATACATGGACTAATGCAAGAAGAATCAACATGGAAGTAAGAACCATCTGAAAGTGTTCAAGGAAGAAGCCTGCTCTGACAAGTGAAATCTCGATTTTTAAATCTGAGTCTATCAGGAAAGATGAAGCAGGTCAGAGAACCCAGCACAGCATTCCTTGTGCTTGAGCATGGAAAGGGACTGTTGAACCTAACTTTGGTGCTTCATCACTGTCAAGAGAAAGAAGAAAGTAAAGAAAAATCTACAGACTAAATAAAAAGGAAAAAAAATTCTGGTTGTTCCACTGGAAGAAAAGACGTCAGAACTTATAACAAAGGAAAAAGGAAGAGGGAACTTACGGTGACATTCAGCAGAAGCCAGGCATACTATAAGTGAGAGCACTTAAACTCAGCCATAAAGTTCCCACGTATCCATAGATTTTTATGACCACGTAGAATCATTTTAACATTAAATACAGTGGTTGGGGGTGGCGAGAGCTCAGAATATTGAAGTTAATAAATACATATTTTTATACCTATCATCTCGCATCGATTAATTTCTCCCCTCCACCACAAATCAGCATAGGCGGCAGAATAGCCCTCCACGACAAAGACAGAAAACATTTGTGGGCAGATTTTGAAATGCAGGCAAATATACACCCACCAAACCCAACTTAGAGCCCTAGAATGGTTTGAGTTGGAAGTGACCTCAAAAATCATCCAGTTCCAACCCCCTGCTATAAGCAGGGACACCTCCCACTAGCCCAGGTTGCTCCCTCCAGGGAGGGAGTATCCACAACCTCCCTGGACAACCTCTGTGAAACTTTCTCTCTGTAGGAAATGTAATTGGTTTAAATATCATTTTTTCCCCTCTGGTGTATAAATTGATGTTTGGATGAAGAACAGTCACGGAATATTCTTTTGAATCATTTGATGCCTCTAGATGTGTACGACCCTATGGCTTCCACCTCATCTGCTTAAGTTCACCATCAGATGTATCCACTTGTGCAGTCAGTCAGGGCATCCTGGAAGAGCAGCTTGGAAAATCAAAGTCACTTTTACTTGGTTCAGAAAGAAAAAGAACTTGCACGCTACCAACATCTGCTCTCATCTTGCTGCTTCTAGGAAGTGCTGAGGGGAGTGGAGAAAAGGCAATTGAGCAGCCGGACCCCAGGCACAAAAGGGGATCATGGTCTAGTCGATTGGATAGGGCTGGGTGCTAGGTTGGACTGGATGATCTTGGAGGTCTCTTCCAACCTGGTTGATTCTATGATTCTATTTCTGAATGTCAGAAGACTAAACAGTGTAACCATGTACAGAAAACACTGGCTGAAGTTAAAAAAAAAACTACCCAAAACAACAAACCACAAATCTGAATAAAAAGCAAAATCATCTCCAGTTGTATTGTTTCAAGGAACTGTTAAGAAGAAACGGTGAAAACTGGTAATGATCAGCAGCTGTTTACAGTCTTAGCTAAAGCAAAAGACTACACAATGGCTAAACACAGACACCTTCAGTTTCTGTGTCAACTGAAGGATGAACACATTACTATTAAACCACATAATTGTGACCTGACCTTACTAAGAACAAAAAGCTCACCGAAAGCCCACAATTAACATCACATTAATAACAATGAACCTCCTCAAAGGATTCTCTCCCAGCAACAACTATTTGGAAAATGAGACATCACCTTTTGAAGCACTCAAGTTTTATACAGAAACCTCACCAGGAGAATCTGATTAATGAACAATAGCTAAGGAAGCAGGTGCACTATTAGTCTTTCTCCTTTACCAGTTCCATCTCACAAATTACTAGAGAGGATTGTACACAAAGGAATATGTTTATACATTTCATCCACAACCTCATCATTTATATCCTAAAATAGTTTTAATGTTAACCTCTAATTCTTTAATGAAGTGAACAAGATCTGCAGAACCTGGCTCCATCACATCGCTGTATAATGGCCTATTTTAAGTAAGCTGACATTTGAGACAGATCCAACAATTCAGAAATGAGAAAGTCAATTATTTGTGTTAGCAGAACAAAGCACGTCTGAGGGTTAGTTTTCACTGAAAAGATAAGATAAAGGAATAGCTCAAGAATAAAATTTAAACAAATAGCAGACAGAACAAGGTTTCTGGAAATTCACAAAATCACATGCTCAAAGAGATCTAAGTAACAATTAACTAACAGGAAATGGGCCACTGAAAGAGCAGCAATTGAGTATACAGATATTCAAAATATCTGTTTTACATAGAAAGTAGTAGAACATTAGCTCAAAAGTCAAAAGGGATTAAAGAGCAGCACATTATTCCACCAGTTACCAGGTACCAACAGATGGTTACACATTTTAGCAAGTCATGTGCTTCATTTACTGATTATGTTTTTATTAATAAAAAAAAAAACATCTCAACTTCTACATTTCAAAGAAAAAGTATTTACTAATCATAATTGGCTAAATATGTAGTATCTGGAAGTAGCATGTTTGCTAAAGATGTGAAATTGATAAAGAAACAACAGATTGCAAAACCAGAACTACTTATAATGGCAAGAGCAAGTAAAATATTAACAAGACTCCAGGAGTGCTGCCTTTCAAATATAATTTTGTGAAATACGTAAAGCAGTACTAGTTTTTCCTTGAGGGATCTATTTAACACTGTTCTGTCAGAGGAAGAACATATCCTATGCACAGAGGCAGGTGTCTTTGTGTTCTCTCTAAAACAAGAAATGCCCTTAACCTATACGACTAACATCTCATCTGATGAAGATCACTAGATGTCAAATAATCTTTGTAGAGAACAGCAAAAGATCAGAGACTTATTTTTTCTGTTCTCAATTGATGGATGCTTAGCTGCTGAGTTCATTGTATGTAAGCCCCATCTTTTAAATGAGTCACTTTTCCTGACGGTCAAAAAGCATATGCTTCAGCCAATGGCACTGGTTGTTCTCTTTCTGATTTACTAAAGGAAATGAACATTTATTGACTCTTTTACTTACAACATTTTCTTTAAAGCCTTTTGAGTAAAGAACATGCCACCGTGAATTTATTACAGGAAGAAGGCTCACAGAAGCACAATAAAAACTACTGTCTCATTTTTCACAAAATAATTTCCTAATATTGAAAGTCAGTGATTAATAACTTATCTAATATAAATTATATGCTATCAAATTATTGGAAATCAAGTCTCAGGAAGTGTAGAAAACTTGCATAACGGATTCCCACTGCCCCTTAATTATTCCAGAAAGAATTAGTTTACCAGGAATGCAGAGAGTGCCTTTACAGTTTGCCAGAAACTAAAAAAAAAGCACCAGAGTGTGCACGTCAATACTTTCACAGACCAAGCCAACTAGCCCTCCTGCACAGGTGAAGAAGACAGACAGCTAACAGCTCATCCAGAGGAAAGCAGCCACGTTAGACTAGTGAGAAACAAACCCCTTCACAAATAAGAAAGATCTGCCAGCCTGGTGTAAATTACTCAATACATATATTCTGCAGGAATATTTAACTAAAGGACCAAAAGGTGCTTGCTTTCCTTTCTCGATGGCATGCCAAGCAACCAACTGTAAGCATTATCAGGGACCTGGCAGTTCACAAGATCAGGGAAGACAATATAGGCTCACTGCGGACCAGATATTTAGCAAACAATGACTTCTGATGCGAGCATAAAATCAGCTTTACCTTTCCACTTTATCTTGGGACTCCAAACCTTTAAGTTAAGCATCATATTTCTCAAATCTTCAGGTTTATGTTGTTCAAGTTTTAAATTAAAATTCTGCTTTCTTGCTTACGTTCAGCTAAGAACGGACTGATGTGTTTTTGACTCAGCCAGAAGCTGAGTTCCATCTCCAACCAACTTGGGTTAAACATCCCAAGCCATCTGATATAATAAATCTAATAAAGTCTATCTGGACTTAGGTAAAGCCTTCGACAGAGTTTGCTCACAATACCCTTCTGTCTAAGCTGGACTGTCCAGTTGGTTGGATGATCACATACAAAGGGTAGTGGTCAATGGCTCAACGTCCAGATGGGGATGGGTGACAAGTGGTGTCTTTCAAGAGTCTACACTGGGACCAGTGATGTTCAGTATTTTCACCAATGATACAGACAGTGAAACTGAGTGCACCTTCAGCAAATTTGCAGATGATACCAAGCTGAGAGGTGCAGCTGATAAGACTGAAGGATGGGATGTCACCCATAGGGACCTGGACTGGCTAGAGACATGGTCTGAGGTTCAGTAACATGAAGTGCAAGGCCTTGCACCTAGGCTGGGGCAATGCGTGATATCAACACAGGTTGGAGGATGATGAAATTGAGAGCATGTAAGAGGAAAGACCTGACATGTGTTTGATCAGAAGTAGACAAAAGGCCAAACAGTTGCCAGGTTACCAGAAGATAAGATGTGAGAACTACAGGGTCTTGGAGCTCTCAAGTGATAAATAGAGCTGTGTTGGCTAAACAGTATGTGGCTAAACAGCAATGACCTTGAAAGGCTCTGCAGAGGGCAACCAGCTGCAGAGGGAGCTGAAGAATGATGAAGGCTTCACTGGCTAGGGAGTCACGTGACCACCGCAGTCAACAATGCGCATGGGCAGTAGGGAAAGTCATTACGGAACAAACTGTGAAATAAGGAAGGACCTTGGTTCTCCTTGGTTCAGCCTTCTAGGACACAAGTCACAGAATTCCACAAACATATAAACTGAGAGCATAGGTAGGTGAGCTGGAGCGACGCCAGTCTTACTACCATGATGGTGTGGTTCCCAGTAGAGACGCCTACCCTTTGAGACAGAAGCTGACCAGCTCTGCTATCTATGCATCTGAGGAGCTCTGCTGGCTAGTGAGATAGGGTGAGTACAGCCTGCCCTTTGATCAATAGAACTATTTGGGATTGTTTGTCGTATTTTAGTCAGCACTGCAGTTGCTCCCTATGGCTGTAGCATGTCAGCCATAGGTATAGTGGTTTCCAGTGTAACTTTCCCATTATAGTTTTAGTGTTTAAACTATAATAAAGTATCGAAACTGTACCTGGAGGGGGATACCCATGTGTGAGAGCGTTCCCTGGCCCCAAAGAACTCACTGGAACAGAGCAGCCATGCAGAAAAGGACTTTGGGCTACTGGGGGATGAGAACCAGGACATGCACCAACAATGCAGAATGCAAATTGCATCCTGGGCTTGTGCTGGCTTGAGGCTAATCAGAATATTATAATGAGAGAAATCAAATCATTGGCTGCAAAAAGAAAATAATAGTGATGTCCATATCACCCACTGGTTTTGTTGAGAGGCATAAACAGTCACAACAATAACAAAGTCTCTAACTTCAGTCTGCGCCTGCCTGGCTGCGGCTTGCCTTAGCTCTGCTGCCTGAAACCTATGTAACCAATCTAATAATTTCCTTCTACCCCCTTACTGGCTTCGGCATCTCACCTCTGCTTTCTCTGCAAATTAATCACGTAAGCTTTAAATGAGGGTTTATTTGGTTATTTCTGAGATAACACGGGGTGGGAAGAAGGTGGGGGAGGTTGTTTGGGAACCCTCCTGGGCAGTCTCATTGTCCAGGAGGAGTTTTGAATTTCTGTATTACTTCTAACTTGTATATAATTCTAAATACTTGTACATATAGTGTACATATGCCTGTAAATATGTGCTAAACTGTAAATATAGTTAGCCTGGTGATTCCAAGTGTCAGAGGGTGGAAACTCCTGAACCACCATGGCTGCATCACAAGCAGCATGGCCAGCAGGTCAAGAAAGGTGATTCTGCCACTGTAGTCTGCTCTGGTGAGATCTCACATGTAGTACTGTGTCCAGCTCTGGGGCCCCAAACATAAGAGAGTCATGGACCTGCTGGAGCAGGTTCAGAGGAAGGCCACCAAGATGATGTTGTGGTAGGCCTGATAGGCCCAAAATAGGCTTATACATGTCCTGCCTTGCCTAGACATGTGTCCCAGGTTGAGACTATAGGTTAAAAAATCTTCTAGGGACTAGAAGATTTGTGGACAATCCCATAATTCTGCTATTTCTTTATAAACTCACAAGAAGGTCAGCTCATTCTCCTTTCCTCCTCCTCCTGCCCTGTGTCTGGTGGGAGCCATTTTATCAGGAAGAACATGTAAGCAGTAGGCCTGTTTTGGGGCCTCCAGAGGCTTGCTTAGGCCTCTTGGATGGTGGAGGCATTGAGGGGTAGGGGGGGAAGGATTGGAGCACTGGGGAGTATTAGATTTAGCTTTTATGGGTTGGGGGAAAAATTCAAGGGGATTTGCCAGGGATGTGGTAATTGCTTTGCAATGTCTATCTCTGTATCTCTCTCCAAACACAATTCTGTATTTTTTCTCCAATTTGATTTGAGTTCAATTTCTGTTGTCTATTTTTAAAAACCACGACAGCATGTTTTGCTGCTCCACCAGAGAGGCAAGTGCGGGAAATGGACACAAAAGAACATGTAGCCAATGAGTCTGGCCTGCCCAGGGTCCTGTGGTGTAAGGTACACACACTTAGCTTGTGCCTGCCTAGTGCAAGGCCTGTGCTTTTCCCAAATTAGGGAAAAGTGAGCCTGTGGCTTTGCCTAATATGGTATGGTTTGGCTGACTGCAATCCTGATTGGCTATTCTGTGTCCAAAGGGCAATTGATCTCAGCCCACATTGATAAAAGGAGATATGCAGGTGAACAACCTGCTTTTGCTTCCCTGCTTTGCGTCCCTGCTCTTTGCCGTGCTCTCTCTGCTGTGCCCAGCCCTGCTGCTATTGCACACTGCCTTACTGCTTGCCTGGTAAACTCCACTACCATGGGTTACCAGGAGCCGACCTTGGATGTCTGCACACAATTGGCTTGTGTGGCCAGCATGACATCATGCTGAGACTGCACAACATCCTGCCTCTGCACCTGAAGGTCCTGCTTAGAATTCCTGGACATATATACAGATTGTCCAGAAGAAGCCAGGAGACAAGGTCAGAGATTGTCTGCATCCTTTCTCCAGAAGCTGGGAAGATTGAAGTCTCAACATCCAACAAGACAGAGTCCCCTGAAATTGTTTGAACATTGTCTGGACTGTGGCTAAGCTCCACGAGTGGGTAATAATAATTTGTGAGTAAATGCTTAAATGCCTCTTTGTAATTCTCCATTGCCTTCTGCCATAGAGCAGAAAGAGCTCCTTGAGCCCATCTACTGGGCAAGCGGCACATTGACTATAAGCAGCATTTAAACACAGAACCTTCTCTTCCTGTTCAATTAATGTTTACATATTTTGCTGGTTATTACTAGATCTAGATATTATCCACAGAATGTTTCCATGATCATGTAAGAACCGAAATATTATTAAAATTAGTGGTTGGGGGTGGTGAGAGTTCTGAATATCAAAACTAACAAACAATATTAATTTTGGAAAATATCATCTCGCAACAATTAATTTCCCCTCCACAACAGATGATCAGAGGGCTGGAGCACCTCTCATATGAAAACAGGCTGAAAGAATTGGGGCTGTTCAGCCTGGAGAAGAGATGGCCCCAGGGAGACCTTATAGATACATTTCAACTACAGGAAGGCTGGGAAAAGACTTGTAGTGATAGAAGGGGTGATGGTTTTAAACTGGAGTAGGGCAGGTTTAGGTTGGACATAAGAAGAATGTTGCAATGTAAGTGCCAGAACAGGTTGTCCAAGGATGTGGTTGAGGCCCCATCTCTGGAAACACTCCAGATGAGTTTCGGTGTGGGCCTAGGCAGCTTGATCTAGTTGGAGGTGTCTCTACTGACTGCAGGCATGTTGGACAACATGGCCTTTGAGAGTCTCTCCTCACCCAAAGAAGGCTATGAGTCTGTGAATTGTTGGGATTTGAGCAGAACTGAATAGTCTGAGAAAATAACGTGAGTAAGCAGGATTGAGCAACCGAACTGATAAGGAGGCACAGCTGCAGAAAAGTGGCCTTGGGAGGCTGGCAGAGAAGCTGAGGGAGTTCTGAGCTGTGCAAGATGGTAGGCTACTCAGCCCTGGGAACAAGCAATGTTATGGCTAAGTTCTTGCAAAGGGGGGTAGTTGGTCAGGTCTGCCTCTGTGCGCATGGACAGCCCATCTCTGCTTTGTAAGTCTATCAAAAGTACACACCCCTCTGCGAGCTCCACTATATAGGTTCACACTGAGTTTCAATAAACGGATTGACCATTATGCATCACATTGGTGTAAGCCTGGTGTCTCTCCCGCTCCCGCGCGGCCTAG